>JACBWV010000610.1:1495345-1567395 GCA_013435795.1 Chlamydomonas sp. ICE-L
CCCACTTCCAAACTATGTACACGCACATGTTTAAGTGGTTAGAATAATAAATGTTAGCTTAAAACACCCTGAAATCAAATTGTTAACCGTTAATTGTAGCTTTTGGGCCCAACCCGAGCTCCTTTTCGTGAATTGCGATGCTCGTATGTGCTCTGGTCAGAATTATTTCGGTATAAATAAGTCTTGTAATTCATCAAAAATATAGAATGTTCAACTTTTTGATGTTTTTCATAAAACCTGAAAAATTGGTTTGACACACGGACGAACGAACGAACGAACGAACGGACGGACGGACATTTTAATGGGGCTAATCCCTCTTCCAAAAATCTGAAGATTTTTTTCATTCGGGTATTCGGGTAATTCGAGGTACGATGGACGAATGATTATGTATTTCAAAAACCCAAATCCAAATCATCTACTGAAGTGCTATAAGGGTACTGCGTGTGAGCCCCTCAACAGGAAATCCCTTGGTTCGTAAAAGGGTTCATAACTATTCGCTTTGATTAATAATAAGGCTTGTACCGAAGCTTGTACCGTTATTAATTATTGTATTTACTATCTAAATCCCTAATTATTCGCCTGGTACGGCCTTGTGTTACATCAACGTCAGGATTACACTGTAACATGTCCATCTCGCATTATTTGATTTATTTCTCCACCCACTCGGTCATGTTTTGTTTTGTTTTTGATTCCGATGGGGCACCAAGGTAATCTAACCACCATCAGCAATTCTTCATGCACTAGAGAGATGAGGCAAATGTTGATTGGCAATTTGGCATGTTACATAAATTCTCCTCTAGTCATTAATTAAAAAAACTGTGGTCCCAATTCGTGACTGTGGTCCTGAATTATATATACCCAGGACTAGAAGTGATGATGTAACATACATCACATAAAAGAGGCGTTTTACAGTCCAGAAGGCCGGTATTACATTACATTACATTACATGTTAAAGTCTACTTGACACCACGAGGGTGTATGAGACTCTGTGCTTTTAAACAAAAAGAAAAAGCACCCACAAAGCAAAAAACCCCATTACATCAGGGGTGTGTCGAGGACAAACAAACCAAGCTCCCAACCACCATTTTGGTGGCGTAGGTATTAAACCCCATAGAGCCGGACCCAGATCTCAACCACTTACAGTGGCGGAGGTAAGAAGCTAACAAATGAGAAGTCACAAGAAGAAAAGAAAAAAGGGATAATAAGTTACGGTGCCACTAAGCAGTCCAGGGCTTCCTGTCTTGCTCTTCTACAAGTAGAAAGATAGTCGGCTAGGTTGCTCCAAAAGACTTAGTGCCATTTCCATTCATAAAGGTTCTGAATGTGGAATCGCAGAATTCCACATTCCATACGGTTAAGTCGGTATCCTCATGGACATGCCTATAAATATCTGTAAACAGCTTCTGGTAGCGGAGGCGAATATCATTATAAAAAGGGCACTCAACATATGCATTTCATCCTCAGGTTTTTGGAACCCACACATTTGACAGTGTCTCATTGAACGAGGGATGTGTGCTCTATCCACCACCCTCATTCTTTCTGTGTTCAGCCAATGGGAACCCATTCTAAACTGTGCTATAGAACGAATCTGATCCTGCTTATGTAAGGCAGATGTTGTCAGCATGAATTGCGGTGCTCTCACGCGTTTATGACTTGGTGACTACTTATGTACTTCCTTAGAACTATCGGCCCAGACAGTGTTTCTGTCTGTACTGTGTCAGCTTCCCGTAGACTGTGTCATCCTTCATGACACGGTGACAGCTTCCTGTTGACTGCGTCATCGGTCTCTCACTGACACACTCTGTATAGCCGGTGCCTGGCTTAAGTTTCCTGACTTAGGGTCTAGTCAGGTTACAGGCATCTGCCTCTCCCACCGCTGGTGTTCTTTGGCGTCCGCCTGTCCTTGTAACGCTATTCTTGTCTCCGTGTATAGATTGGCGCGTCTGTCTCCGCTGCATACATCTCTCTCCACTCTTCGAAGTGCTTTCTAGCTGATAGGTTATGGGCCCATCACGCTAACCACTGCAATGGAATCAAAGCTAGCTAAGTCTTTCTGGCCTTATGCCTTCCTAGCTGCTTGTTACCTTCGTAACCGACTGCCCAATCAGGGACGCAAGACACCTTATGAGTTGTTTTATGGGGTGATGCCTGATGTGTCGTTGTTACGTGTGTTTGGATGCCCCTGCTATGTCACGTTAGTCAATGGGAAGAAACGTAACAAGCTGGACGAAAGGGCGTTATCTGGTAGACTGGTTGGGTATTCTCTGGTGAGTAAGGGTTATTTTATTTGGGTTCCTAAGTTGCGCCAGGTAGTAGAGAGTCGTGATGTACTCTTCTATGAACAGTTTAGCTATAACTGTATTCCTGGGCTTCCTCCCTATGACGGGTCGCCGTATGTTTCTAGCATCCCTGCCGCTATCAACGGACACATGCCTGAGGCTGCGGTCCATTCCCTAGGTCCTTTGCTTTCCCCAATTGTTGACCACTGTCCTGGCCATAGGATGATTCTGCGTCCCCGGTCAGGGGCTGCTGGTACTGTATTGCGTGAGAATGCACTGGGCGGGCGAGGTTCTGCAGTTCCTACGGATAAAATCTTAGCCGAATCTCAGGGGGTCGCCAGGCCCCTCCTCTGCGTCAAATTCCGTCGGTGAAGCTCTAGGATTACGACAATCTCAGATCATAGTGGAGCCTCTTATAGGTCCATTGTCTAATAGTCACCCTGCTCCAATCATCTTGGATGGCTCGAAGGGGTTGGTGAGCGCTTCGCCTCCTGCCGTTCCTGATAGATTAATCGGGAGCCCGGGTGATGATGTAGCCTTTGCCGATAGTGCAAGTGATGATCTTGATCATTGGTCAGGCTCCGATACTGCGTATGGCTGGGGTGTTCCGGTCGACCCAGGCTTCGTTGAATTAGAGGCAAATAAGGCCGGCCCTGTTCAACCAGGCAGTAGTTCTGCACTGGGGGCTCTACTACCGGTTACTGCTGATACTGCTGATATCCCCGCTGCTCATGTACAAGTAAACTGCTTGTACGTGGGAGCATCTGTTGCCCCCTCCACTGAACTAACCTATAAAGCTGCCATGCTCCCTACCAACCCTGACAGGGATCAATGGCTTCTTGCTATGAAGGATGAGATGGCTTCCCTACATGCCCATGGTACTTGGGTACTCACTCCACAGCCTCGTAAGCAAAAGATCCTGTCAGGCAGGTGGTTATTTGTGAAGAAGATTGGGGTTGATGGTTCTATACGCTTCAAGGCACGTTTTGTGGTACGTGGCTTTCTGCAACGTCCTGGGCTGGATTTTCATGACGTATATGCCCCTGTCTCCTCTAAAGCTGGTCTTCGGGTGCTCCTGGCTGCCATCACTCATAGAAAGATGTTTGTTCGGCAGCTGGACATCAAAACTGCATTTCTGAACGCTAAGCTGGAACCTGGTCTGGACCTGTACTGCCGCCAGCCTGAGGGCTTTCAGCACCTTGGTCCCAACGGTGTTCCCCTTGTGTGCAAGCTGCTCAAGTCTCTTTATGGATTGAAGCAGGCACCCAGGGCTTGGAGTAGGGATGTCAAGCGGGTTCTGGTTGCACACGGCTTCACTATGTGCAAGGCTGAACCTGCTCTGTATTTTAGAAAGGATTCTGATGGTGGGTGGAGCTATGTTCTGACCTATGTTGATGATTTTATCTGTGCTTTTAGTGAGCTGGATAGGTATGTGTTGCTTATCCAGGCTATGGAAAAGGCTGGCTGGGAGGTCAAAGAGATGGGTGTTCCGGTTCAGTTCCTCTCTTTGGACATGCATGTTACACTTGATTCTGAAGGCAGGTGTGTTCAGATCAACATCTCTCAGCACACCTACATTGTTGATCTGGTGGAGCAGTTTGGTCTTACTGATGCTGCCCCACCCAGGTTTGCTGCCCCCATGGCCAAGTCCACCGTTTCTGACGCCCCTGGAGAACCCCTGCCGTCTAATAGCCAGTACCTCTCTCTTGTGGGTGCTTTGCTATACCTGGCTACTTGCACCAGGCCTGATATTTCTTTTGCTGTGAGCTACCTGTCCAGGTTTTCTGCTCACCCTACCGTCCCTCTCTGGGGGGCTGCCAAGCGGTTGCTCTTGTATTTGAGAACACATTCCCACCTGGGTCTCACTTACACCCACAACCCTGAGTTCTCTTTTACTGTCTTTAGGGACTCATCCTTTGCTGATGATGGGTCTGACAGGCGGTCTCAGACTGGCTTTGCTGTGCTAGCTGGGGGGTGCATAGTGAACTGGATGAGCAAGAGGCAGCCTACTGTTGCCATTAGCTCTAGTGAGGCTGAGTATCAGGCCCTGTCCCAGGCTGCCAGGGAGGTACAATGGTTGAAGAAATTGAGGGTGGATCTGGGTCTGCCTTGTGCTTTGGTTACCATTCAGGGTGACAACTTAGGGTCTCTAAGTTGGGCCAAAGACTGGCAGCTCCTGCCTCGCAGCAAGCACATTGATGTTATTCATCACTACATCAAGGAGCTGGTGGAGGATGGTTCACTGGATGTTGCCTATGTTAACACCGTGGATAACTGTGCTGACCCCTTCACCAAGCCCCTTGATCCTGCTGTGTTCTGGAGGTTTGTCCGCATGTTAGGTATGACCGCTTCTTCTTAGGGTCATCCTTGCATTTGGTCATATTAGTTTCTTTTCGTTATCAAAGTTTGGCATTAGGTTCCTATTCCCGGATCGGGTTTTCTATACCGTTGTTACCCATTTTTGATATAAGTTTTTCCTCTCTTTCTAGCTTGGCAAATTGTTTTCGAATTTTTTGCCTTGTTTCATTCCTTCCTATAACCCTTTGGGTTCCATTTGAAGTTCTCTCGATTTTTTCGGAGTTCTTTGATTTTTTTTTTTTATATATGTTACATATAGTTCTATGTCCCCAGTGCCATAGGTGGAGAGGTAGTATTGTATGTCACCTGTGTCATAGGTGGAGTGTCAGCATGAATTGCGGTGCTCTCACGCGTTTTATGACTTGGTGACTACTTATGTACTTCCTTAGAACTATCGGCCCAGACAGTGTTTCTGTCTGTACTGTGTCAGCTTCCCGTAGACTGTGTCATCCTTCATGACACGGTGACAGCTTCCTGTTGACTGCGTCATCGGTCTCTCACTGACACACTCTGTATAGCCGGTGCCTGGCTTAAGTTTCCTGACTTAGGGTCTAGTCAGGTTACAGGCATCTGCCTCTCCCACCGCTGGTGTTCTTTGGCGTCCGCCTGTCCTTGTAACGCTATTCTTGTCTCCGTGTATAGATTGGCGCGTCTGTCTCCGCTGCATACATCTCTCTCCACTCTTCGAAGTGCTTTCTAGCTGATAGATGTAAAGGGAATCAAGCCATTCTCATCATTGCTGTTGGCTGCGAACCATTTCTGGTATCGGAGGCGTTTAAAGCCAACCCTTCTCTCATCAGGGATGTCTCTGACTGCATTGGTGTCACTTGGGTACTTAAACCTCCATGACTCAAAAACTTCAGACATTATACCTTCGACATCGACAGCCTCCAAAATGTTGAGGTTTTTACTGGATCCTAGCTTGTGGAGAGCACAACGTAAGTCATGAACCCAGCCAGTGTTGGAATCAAAAGATTCCTCAAGAGCTATTCTAATGAGATCCTCAGGTTCTTTATGTATGGTCTTGTTCCAGAAGCGCAAAGCTTGTTTAAGCCAAGCAAAACACAACGGGGTTCTACCCAGCTCTTCCATGATAATATTAGATGTAGTAGATTGGCAAACACCCAACATTTGTTTAAGTATACCTCTATGCCATTTCTCACAAGCATGGTCATTTGAGATAAGTGTGTTGTTCAGAATAGAAGGAGCCCAGGTATAATAAAGCACTGATGATTACGTGGTACACCAACTCTAAGTACAAATCTAGAGACGTAAAATTTCATTTCAATTTTTGTTGACATACTTCCAAGCATATTGGCCTAGCTTCATGCTAAGGCCCAGCTCAGGTACGACGCAGTCAACTCCAAGCACAATCGCCGCTGGCCGCGCTTCATCCGTCACAAACTTAGCAAGGCATTGGGCCTGTGTCAGCATGAATTGCGGTGCTCTCACGCGTTTTATGACTTGGTGACTACTTATGTACTTCCTTAGAACTATCGGTCCTGACAGTACTATGTCAGCTTCCTGTTGACTGCGTCATCGGTTCTTCTGACACGCGCTGTCTAACCTGTACCCTGATCAGGTTCCAGGCTACCGCCCCCCTTTCCTCCGCTGGTGTCCCTTTATGGTTCCACTGTCTTTTGTAATATTATTCTCGTCTCCGCATTTATAGATTGGCGTGCTGCACACACTAAGTCCACTCTCCGGAGTGTTATCCAAGCTGATAGGCTATACGGTCCCTCATTTACTACCACTGCTTTGCGATGCAACTTCCGCGAGGGCCTCCCGCTAATTTTGAGAAACTCCACGACAAGAATGGAGAATCTTGGACGCGCGGGATGCGCAGTGTCATTATCAGCAATGGCTGCGACCGTGTCCTTCCTAAGGAGGACCCGGGTCCTCTTGATGATTGGCTAGACGTCTGTGCACCAGCTGCCTCTGCTAGCGGTCATGAGAGTCCTTCCGCCATCGTGGAAGTAACCCCCCCCAATCAATCCTCCACCTTTACGGCTCCTTCTGCTACTGTCCGACGTCTCTCTCCTGAGATTGAGGACGTTCTGATGCGACTCTGCTGTGCTTCCACTCAGATTATCCAGTACGCAAGGGCGCCTCCTCCTCCTGATGCCCGTTTTGACTACGACTATCAAGAACTTGCTCGTCATCGCCGTGCAGATGGCTATGCTGATGACTCTGATGATGGTGATGAAGATCTGCAGAGTGCTATGAGTGGTGACTTCGGTGGAGTCACTCCTTCCACTGCTACTCGAGTGTTCAATTCTACCGTCTCTCCTGTGTATGAGCTCTCCTGTGTATGAAATCCGGTGCAGACATGCCGACCATTGACCAGGAGTGTCGCAAGGTGCTGCTCGCCCATCTTAAGGAGAACATGGGACTCGTGACCATAGACGAACTCAAAGCAGCCAAGGTGGGTTCCGCTTAGTTGGGCTCCCTGGTTTCTCTACATCACTTAGTACCCGAATGAAAAAAAATCAGATTTTCACCTATCATTCATCTTATTTCCTAGCCAATGGGCTGCAGCTGCCTTGGTACCCGTACCCAAATCCAAAGGCAGTGTGTATGACAAGGACAACTATCGAGGTCTTGCGGTGAGCAACTCCATAGGAAAGATCTTCTCCCTTTGCATGCTACGTAGACTAGATGATTGGTCAGAAGAATTCAACCTCAGAGCCGCTGGCCAATATGGATTTAGAAGTGGTAGGGGTACTGCAGATGCATCATTCATTCTTAACCATATTGTAGATAAATATAGAGAGAAGAAAAAACCACTCTTTGTTGCTTTTGTTGATTTCAAGAAGGCTTATGATTGGGTCAACAGAGACTTGCTATAGGATTGCTTAGCAAGGCTAGGAGTCAAGGACCCCTATCTCAGTATTCTTAAGTCCATGTATAATTATGTTGTTTTCCAAGTTCGCCTACATGGGGACATTGGATCCTCCTTTCCATCCCTTGTAGGAGTTAAACAAGGAGACCCCCTATCCCCACTCCTATTCGGTCTGTTCATCGATAGAAATGAATCGTTCCTCCAATCCAAGCTCCCAAATGTAGGGGCTGAGCTTAGGGGAAAGATTCTGCAACTGTTAATTTATGCTGATGACCTAGCTATGATGGCAGAATCCCCGGCAGATATGCAAGCGATGCTTGACTGCCTGAGAGATTTCTGCGAGGCTACTAAGATGGCTGTGAATATAAAGAAAACTGAGATTGTCGTTTTCAACAAGCAATTCTGTGATGAGGCCCGCATGGATCCTGATTACAAATTTGTCTATGATGGAGCACAACTTTCTACAAAGTTATCTTTTATCTACTTGGGATCCCTCTTTGTGGATGGTGACTCAAGCAATCGTGCAAAAGCTGCTTTTTCTAGGATGCTCACTAAGGCCCAAAAGGCACACCACATGCTCCGTAGGCGATGCCATACTATGGAGATATACAATATTGATATTCTCACCCACCTGTTTGATTCTCTTGCACAACCTATCCTGAATTTTGGCTGTGAGGTGTGGGCTCCTTCTATTCTGAACAACACACTTATCGCAAATGACCATGCTTGTGAGAAATGGCATAGAGGTATACTTAAACAAATGTTGGGTGTTTGCCAATCTACGACATCTAATATTATCATGGAAGAGCTGGGTAGAACCCCGTTGTGTTTTGCTTGGCTTAAACAAGCTTTGCGCTTCTGGAACAAGACCATACATAAAGAACCTGAGGATCTCATTAGAATGGCTCTTGAGGAATCTTTTGACTCCAACACTGGCTGGGTTCATAACTTCCGTTGTGCTCTCCACAAGCTAGGATCCAGTAAAAACCTCAACATTTTGGAGGCTGTCGATGTCGAAGGTATTATGTCTGAAGTTTTTGAGTCATGGAGGTTTAAGTACCCAAGTGACACCAATGCAGTTAGAGACATCCCTGATACCCGAATGTAAAAAATCTCCAGATTTTACCCGAATGAAAAAAATTACAAAATTTTTGATTGAGGGATTAGCCTGTCAAAACTGTGTGTGTGTGTGTCCGTCCGTCACAAACTACTTTTTCAGGATTCACTTGTAATCACAAAAAAACGAAACATTATATAAGATATCCCAATTATAAGATTTATTGATAACGGACATATTCTCACGAGAACACATATGAGCATCGCAATTCAAGAAAAGGAGCTAAGGTTTGAGCTTTTTGGGCCAAAAGCGACAATTATTGGGTAACATTTGTTCTTATTTCAAATTCGTACCATCCAATCATAAGCGCATACATAGGTTTGGGAATGGAATTGTCGTCAAAAAATCGAGGCGAAACATGCAAGCATCACAATGAACGGATCATTCTCCTAGGGCACTTGAGCTATTATTAGCACGGATTTCACCCACAGCTCAGCCGTGGGGACGTGCGTGGGCTGGGCCGGGTGGGATGAAGCCACGCCAACTATGGTTCTTCTAGTTCTAATTCACGTTATGTTCATGTTTCGTCCAGAGCTTGCCGGTGAGCACGTTCGCGCTTCGTGCTGCGACCTGACGACCTAGAAACGTTCGACGATCTGCAGTTCTGGGACAGCGTGGCAACATGGCGGCCATCCCACACCGATCGGGGTGCGAATTGTTTGCTGCCGATTGGAGTGCGCAACTCTTGTGCTACTATTTCCTGCTGGCAACGCTTCCGATTAAGCTACTTATTCCAACTCTATTGTTTACGAATATAGTTTGCCGTCCTCGTTGATCCTACCACCCTGTCATTGAAATCGCTAGCAGAAGCTCGTCAGCGTAGGTAGCCTCTTTGCTCGCTGCCCCCCCTCCCCCCTGTTACGCGCAAACACCTTACGAGGCACCAGAATTTGGCCAAGCTAACACGGGCTACCATGGTTGGTCTGATGCAAGTGGGGTATACAGTTTAGGGGTGGCCTATCAGCCTAGTGGTGGTGGTGTGATTGGGGTTGGGGGTTGGGGCACTTGGTATTGGTGTTATGTGGTGTTGCAGTTAGTGCTTTAGTAGTTGTGGGTGGGTTGTGCTGCAGTTGGATAGCCAGTTATGTGTGTGTTGAAGGTGTGTTAGTGTGTTTGTGTGTGTGCATGGGGTAGTGCATGGATAGCCAGTGTGTGTGGGTGAGTGCCTGAGTGTGTTGTTTGTGTCGATGGGATTGTCTTGTAGTGCATGGATGGCCAGGTGTGTGTGTGTATGTAAGCAGGGCCGTGTGGCAGTGCATGCGTAGCCCCTTGTGTGTGCGTGTGTGAGTGTCTGGGTATGTGTGAATGTGTGCATGGGGTTGTCTTGTATGGTAGTGCATGGATGGCCTGGTGTGTGTGTGCGTGAGTGTCTGATTGGGTTGTGTGTGTCGATGGGATTGTCTTGTAATGCATGGATGGCCGGGTGTGTGTATCTGTGTACGGAAACATATCTGTGTGGCAGTGCATGTGTAGCCACTTGTGTGTGCATGTGCCTGGGTCTGTCTTACTGTGCATTGATGGCCAGGTGTGTGTATATGGGATGAATAGTGCTGTGTGGCAGTGCATTTGCAGCCAGTTGTTCGTTTGTGTGTTTGCACGCGTGAGTGTCAGGGTACGTTTGTGTGTGCACGGGTTGTCTTGTAGTGCTTGGATAGCCAGTTGTTTTGTGTGTGCATGCGTGTGTATTTGAGTGTGTTAGTGTTTGCATGGGGTTGTCTTGTAGTGCATGGAAAGCCATATGTGTGTCTATGTGCGTGCACAGTGCAGTGTGGCAGTGCACGGATAACCAGATGTGTGTGCATGTGCATGCACAGTGCTGTGTGGCAGTCCACGGATAGCCAGATGTTTGTGTATGTGCGTGCACTATGCTGTGTGGCAGTGCATGGATAGCCATTTGTATTGTGCATGCATGTGTGTGTATTTGAGTGTGGTTGTGTTTGCATGTGGTTGTCTTGTAGTGCATGGATAGCCAGATGTGTGTGTATATACTAGCACAAGGCTCTGAGACAGTGTATGTGTAGCCAGTTGTTTTGTGTGTGCATGCGTGTGTATTTGAGTGTGTTAGTGTTTGCATGGGGTTGTCTTGTAGTGCATGGAAAGCCATATGTGTGTGTATGTGCGTGCACAGTGCAGTGTGGCAGTGCCATGAAATCCAGATGTGTGTGTATGTGCATGCAAAGTACTGTGTGGCAATGCATGGATAGCTAGATGTGTGTGTATGTGCGTGCACAGTGCTGAGTGGCAGTGCATTGATAGCCAGATGTGTGTGTGTGCGTGCATAGTGCTGTGTGGCAGTGCATGGATAGCCATATGTGTGTGAATGTGCGTGCACAGTGGTGTGTGGCAGTGCATTGATAGGCAGATGTGTGTGTGTGTGCGTGCATAGGTGCTATGTGGCAGTGCATGGATAGCCAGATGTGTGTGCATGTGTTTGCTCAGTGCTATGTGGCAGTGTATGGATAACCAGATGTAAGTGTATGTGCGTGCATAGTGTTGTGTGGCAGTGCATGGATAGCCATATGTTTGTGTATGTGCGTGCACAGTGGTGTGCGGCAGTGCATGGATAACCAGATGTAAGTGTATGTGCGTGCGCAGTGCTGTGTGGCAGTGCATGGATAGCCATATGTTTGTGTATGTGCGTGCACAGTGCTGTGTGGCTATGCATGGATAGCCATTTGAATTATGCATGCATGTGTGTGTATTTGAGTGTGTTTGTGTTTGCATGGGGTTGTCTTGTAGTGCATGGAAAGCCATATGTGTGTATATACTAGCACATGGCTGTGCGACGGTGTATGTGTAGCCAGTTGTTTTGTGTGTGCATGTGTTTGCATGTGGTTGTCTTGTAGTGCATGGTTAGCCAGATGTTTGTGTATGTGCATGCACAGTGCTTCCTGGAAGTGCATGGATAGCCAGGTATGTGTGTGTATGTGCGTGCACAGTGCTGTGTGGCAGTGCATGTATAGCCAAATGTGTGTGTCTGAGCGTGCACAGTGCTTTGCGGCAGTGCTTTGATAGCCATATGTGTGTGTATGTGCATGCTCAGTGCTGTGAGGTAGTTCATGGATAGCCAGCTATGTGTGTGTATGTGCGTGCACAGTGCTGTGTGGATGGAAGTGCATGGATAGCCATATGTGCGTGTATCTGCATGCACCGTGCTGTGTGGCAGTGCATGGATAGCCAGATGTGTGTGTATCTGCGTGCACACAAGTTGTCAAATGTAATGTACCTTATTCCGCTATGAGTATATACTAACTCCACTACTTTTGAAACTCCCAGCCTCCCTCCTCTCACTTTCTCGCATTCTGCATATCAACTTTTTCTCCACTATTTGCCCCATGTCCTGCCCATGACTTCTAATGTGTTCAAGGTTAAGTTGCTTAGTGGTTTGAATGCCAGCGGTTGAACATAATTCAGATGCCACTTGTCTAGGCTGTCAAGACTATGTGTTCAATCCTACGTACGCCAGGGACACGCCCAGCCGACTCAACAACCTCATTGGCAAAACACGTGCCAGACCGCATATTACGCAGCGATCTCGTAATACGATATTGTACGACAGTATGAGGCAACAAGCGGCTCGTGTCCTGGGGTTTTCGAATTAATTGCCAGAAATGTAGGGAATGAAGCCACATCAAGCTTGTATGCGGTAATGCGGCTGACCGAACAAATCCCCCAAAACAACCATACCTCTGATTGGTTACTTTCCGTGTGCATCAAATGCTTGCCAATAAAGGCAATATACATGACAGTCCAGGCACGTTTAATATTGCTTCGAATTTAACAACGCGTAAAAATGTAAATTGTCCTTACTTAGTGGTAAACAAAGCTTCATCAATCGATTCAATTAAATTAAATCAAATGAATAAAATTCAAATCAATTTAATGCATTCAATTCAAGTCAATACAATTCAATTTTGAGTGTATCAAATGCATTAATTAAATACAATTTAATTAATTAATACAATTAAATAAATAATTAATTAAATATAATAAAATCAATTATGTGATTAATTAATTAATTAAAACTGCTGTTTAATTAATCAATCGATTTAAATAATTCAATTAATTCGTTTTAATCATGTTATTCATTAATTAATATAATTTATTTAATTAATTAGACAATTATATATTAATAGAATTATACAATTAACATTTTAATTAAATTCATGATAATATAAACATTTTCATTCGGGACGCGCCTCCAGGCGCCCTTTATTGATTGAGGGATTAGCCTGTCAAAACTGTTTGTTTGTTAGTTAGTCCGTGTGTCACAACCTACTTTTCAGGTTTCACTTCAAATCACAACAAAACAAAACATTATATAAGATATCCCAATTATAAGACTTATTGATACCGGAGATATTCTCAAGGGACCACTTATGAGCATCGCAATTCAAGAAAAGGAGCTAAGGGTTGTGCTTTTTGGGCCAAAAGCGACAATTATTGGGTAACATTTGTCATCATTTCAAATTCGTACCATCCTATCATGTGCGCATCCATAGGTTTGGGAATGGAATTGTCGTCAAAAAATCGAGGCGAAACATGCAAGCATCACAATGGACGAAACAGTCGCCTAGGGCACTTGAGCTATTATTAGCACGGAGTTCACCCACAACTCACCCGCAGGGCCGTGCGTGGGGTGGGACGGGTGCGTGGGGTGGGCCTACGGATATGTACTGTGTACTTCTAAATCACGTAATGTTCATGTTTCCAGCCTCGCGAGCTTGCACAATGAACAATTACAGTGGCAACGATTACATATCCAGCTCACACACTTGCGGAGCTTGGAATTAAGCACTAGCGACTTTCGAGTTGCAAACTATGGAGGTACCATCATTCGCATGGGCCAAGCCGCCCCCATTTGTATTGCCGAGGCGAAATGGACCACGCCACCGCGCCATACGTTACCCCTCCCTGGCAGGCGGCCTAGGATCGCCAGGGACCCACTCTTCGCTCGTTTTCCCTCCTCGCCCATTCTCGCAGGCTTATTCAGTTGAAGTTTCTCAATTATTAGCTTTCGACACGCGCCTAGGACTTGTCTTTGAACCAATTCTTCGCAATTCTTGATGCCCCCCTCAGTTCAACTCTGATAGTCGCCCATCGCCTCATTAAGCGCGCGCGGTTCCCTGCTTTGCATGCAGCTGGGACAACATGGGAAGGATCATGCTACCACCCCTTGCTCTACCTGCATGGTAAATTTGGTATGGTACTGCATGGTGCAGAATAGCATGACATTGAATGGTTTATACCTACATGCTTGGTACAATGGTAGATTAGTATGGTACGGCCTGGTGCAGCATAGCACTGCATGTTATGGTTCATACCAACATGCATGGTACAATGCTATAATAGTGGGGCATGGCAAGGTGTAGCATAGCATTGTATGATGTGTACCTACATGCATGGTATATTGGTATAGTATGGAGTGATGGTTGTGAAATAGATGATTCTAATTGTAGGAGTGATGATGATGGTCATGGTGAGATTGTTAGTACTGATGGTGTTAATGAGAAGATGATTGCGATCGTGTTATGTGGTGTTGTAGTGCGTGATATTTATTCGTGCTTCAGTAGTTGTGTTTGGGTTGTGCTGCAGTTGGATAGCCAGTTATGTGTGTGTTCAAGGTGTGTCTGAGTGTGTTTGTGTGTGTGCATGGGGTAGTGAATGGATAGCCAGTGTCTGTGAGTGCATGGTGTAGTGCATAGATAGCCAGTGTGTGTGGGTGAGTGCCTGAGTGTGTTGTTTGTGTCAATAGGATTGTCTTTTAGTGCATGGGGATGGCGAGGTGTGTGTGTATGTAAGTAGGGCGGTGTGGCAGTGCATGCGTAGCCCCTTGTGTGTGCATGTGAGTGTCTGGGTATGTGTGAATGTGTACACGGGGTTGTCTTGTATTGCATGGATGGCCTGGTGTGTGAGTGCGTGAGTGTCTGATTGGGTTGTGTTTGTCCATGGATTGTCTTGTAGTGCATGGATGACCAGGTGTGTGTAACTGTGTATGGAAACAGATCTGTGTGGCAGTGCATGTGTAGCCATAATGTGGGCCACCATACACCCACCAAACACCACAAACCACACACACACCACACCAACAACCACGCCTACGACACCATAAAACCACTCCCACCCCACACCACACCACACTTCCACACCACACAGCCTACACCAATCGCACAGTCCACAGCCTCACCAATTTCGCGGACCTACACCAATACTATACATCGACGACACAGCAACATCACAATCTCACCTCACCCTCCAATTCAGCCTACAAGCACACACCTAGCACATCACCCCACCACACCACCACATACCACACTGACCCCTCTCTCCATACCACCCTCACCACAACTACAACCAACACAACACACACACCACAACCTCTCCACATCACACCTACACACCACATCACCCACCCACCACACCCACACAAACCACCTCCACAAAACCCGACACCACACCACACCCCACTGCAGCACCTGCAACCATACCACCTCCACCAAAAACACACCACACCACACCCCACTGCACCAGACCATCCACAACCACACCAACCCCACACCACACCAAACCTCATACCACAACCATTGTACAAACCTCAAACCTCACCTGTACACTCTATATGATCCTTCAACATCTCTCTATATTATTACTCCAACCACCCCCAACATTGCATCACACCATATACCACCACACCACCACCCAGAACAACACCGACTTGTGAACCACACATCCAAACACCAACGCCAGCACTAACCCCAGACCACACCACAGCCTACACCTCACCATCACATTATATAATTAGTTTTGCGACACCTGCACAACCAACACTCTCCCCCCATAATGAACACCCTCACTCACAACAACCACAACACCAGCTAGTGATTCACATCTGTAATCCCACGCCTACCATCGGCCTTACACAACAACATCACCTATATCATCTCTCTCATGCCTACACGCTACGGCCAACAGCCACATAGCCATGGCCTACGCATCGTGCCACATGTATACATCACCGACATACCATCCCCCAAACATCCACCTCACACATACTACACACTCTTGTCCACTCATATACGCACACCCAAACAGCATCCCATTATGTATGTAATATATTCAACAATCACCACCCCACCACCTATCAAACCTCACATTCCTGATCCACCCACAACATTCCTTTCCACACAACCAGCCACAAACCAAACCACACGCACAACCACCATATGCACCCCACACCACAACCTCATCACAGCCACACTTACCACACCACAACCACCCAACACCCTCGCACACCACACCCACAACCACACACACCACACCTTACCCCCTTACCTCCCCCACAACCCACATACCCACACCATATCACCACGCCACTCCCCGCCACACCACACCAAGACACACCCTCATTACACCGTCACCAACACCATACCCATACCATGCACAAAACGACACAAATGGACGCAAAAGCCCAACCCGATATTTTATGTTCCAACGCCACAC
Source organism: Chlamydomonas sp. ICE-L (assembly GCA_013435795.1). Classification (NCBI taxonomy): domain Eukaryota; kingdom Viridiplantae; phylum Chlorophyta; class Chlorophyceae; order Chlamydomonadales; family Chlamydomonadaceae; genus Chlamydomonas; species Chlamydomonas sp. ICE-L. Next base: position 1,511,442 of record JACBWV010000610.1, read on the forward strand.
CAACCATACCACACCTCTCATCACCCTACCAAACCACGTCTCACCACATCCAACATACTTCCCCAATTGTATGATTACACCACACCTCACAGATATGTTTCCAACACTCTACCACAACCACATCACTGCACCACAATCAAACAAACCGTACCACACCATACCATAATACCACGACATCTAACGACACAAACCTCGACACAAATCAACACTACATGAATAACGCAGCGCCCATCACAATCACACCCACAAACAACCACACCACACCAACACACACCACACCACAACCACTACCACTCCACCTCAAACACACCACTCTCCTCTCCACACCCACACACGATTCAAGTTACATATAATTCACAACCAAACCACATCTCCGACCCCAAAACCACACCACACACCACTCCACTGCCCAGCTCCCAACTTTCCACTCCAACACCATCACCCACCACACCTCACACACCCACCACACCACATTCCCACCACACCACCCCAATACATACCACACACCTCAAACCACACCACTCTCCTCACCACAAACAAACAACACCACTTACACACCACACTACACCATACAACACCACACACCACAACCTACACCTTCACCACCGCCATCACCACGCACCTCAACACCCACACCTCACACACCACACCACCCCACCACTCCATCACTACCCCACACACAGCCTCTACACCACACCACACCACACACCTCATCCACAACCACACCACCCTGTCTCCCAGGCCCACACACACACACCCACACCACACCCTCATCAATCAGCACTCTACACCACACACACCACACCTTTCACACCACACACCCCACCCCACCCCACACCACACACACCACACCACACCCCCCACACACCTCACTCACCACACACCACAACACCACCACCACACTCACCACACACACCACACCCACACACACCACACCAATCCCACATCCACACCACACCGACACCAGCACCCCCACCCCACCATTTTATGTCAACTCCAACTGCACCTACGTACAAATCCACACCACACCACACCATCATCACATAGTCTCCCATCATATACCTTACATTACTAAATCTAAACATCCACAGTCCGCGCTCACCACACCACACACCACACCCACACCCACACACCACACCACACTAGTCTCCGCACCATACCACGCCTCACCACACAACACAACACTACACCACACCACACAACACACCAACACAGCACCACCCACAACACATACTATGACACAAAACAATTCATATCGAACACAAAACCAACACATGATAACGCCACGCCTTACCAAACCACACCACCCGACTCACAACCGCACCACACCAGACACACACACTTCACCAACACCACACAACCAACACCACACCAACACCACACCCATGCCTCGCCGCACACGCCACAGCCCACACCACACCACGAACCACACCACCCAACACCACCACCATACCACATCCATACCATACACCACACACAACCACACCACAGCCACACCCATACCACACCACACGACATACCACAATACACACCGCACACACCAACCACAACACAATTGACACAAAAACAAATACTACAATGTACGCCATGCCGCACCACACCACAACCAACAGCCACACCACAATCCACATACCACAACCACAACACACATCACCACACCACACCACCCACACCACACCACACCACACAACAACCATACCACACCCACCACACCACACCACACCATAATACCACACCAACCTTTCGCACACCACACACCACACCATACCACACCGCACCACACCGCACAACACCATACCACAACCACATTGACACAACACAACACTACATGATACGCCATGCGCCCCACCAACACCACTCCACACAACCACCACACACAACATCAAACCAACCACAACACACCACACCACACCATGCCCACCCCACCCACATCCACAACCACATCACCACACCACAAACACACTCACACCACACCACTACCAACACCACACCACAACCAGCACTCACACCTCACCACGCCACAAGCCACATCAGTTACAACACACCGATCACCAGCACCAACAACTACCACACCAACACCACACCACATCCTCACCGCACCACAACCAACACCACACAACACAACACCACACTCACCTCTGTATCCGACAACTATATGCCATACTACAGAACCTCCAGAGCAGCAGTGAGGCTAAACACCACATGCAACAGAGGGACCACATCGTACAAACACACACACCACACAACACAAAGCTCAACACCACATCATACTATGGAATGAAACAGCAAAACAACCTAGCGACACAAACATAGGCAACCAATTGGAAGAACGCCACCACGCACAACCAAAATCCCAAAAAAAGCAACCACGACCACATAGACCACACCACACCTCACCCTCACCACAACTACCATACCACAACACCTCCACACGCTCACTAACAATGCACCCACACCCACCACAAATCGCCTATCCACACAGCACACCTTACCCCTCGCAACACTCAACTCGCTCATTCGGTGTCAGTCCACACCGCACCACAACGTGCCCGTCACCATAACCACGCCTCACCACACCTAAAACATGTCCACACCAACACACAACACCACCATATAACACTACAAGCACGCACACCAATTGCACAGCCATTACTATGACGGTGAACAAGCATCAACATACGTATCGTAAACCACACAGCACAACAATGATACTCTTCAAACGCCACAGCCCAGCTTGACAAACCACACCCACACCACTAATCAAAATACCAACCACAAATGTCGCACCAATACCTACAACAGAACTAATGTACCACACCACATGACCCATGTCACCCTCCACCAATACACATGGCACCTACGTGTGCAACATAAATAATCATACCAGATTCCGACAACATACTACATACAATTGCTGACATGAATTAAACTAACACATAATCATATGAACATCAATACAGTACATGACCAGTTCACGAATATACAATACACATAATTCTTTTAATCCAAATATATCTGAACATCATAACAAAATACAGTTGTTTTGAATACCAACAAACTATCTATTATTTACATCATACCACCATTGGTTTCTCACCTATAAATATAAATCCTTACACACATCATCAGCTTACCATTATTCGAACATATCACTATACATGTTTGACACCTCCACAGCCAATACCTACACAAACGTTTTGACACATAATAAATTTACATGATTTCCACCTTATCCAAATATAACTTCTTAACCCAACAATATACCTACAACACTCGACTGTGTGACACATACCACTAAATAAATAATGTTTAGACATATACTACACTTACAATCTAGAGTATACTAACCGCCACTGAAAACACCCTTACCTTCAACATCACTACACCATCTATGCAAACACCATATAACATACAATACCATTGTTTTGAATAAAATTATCAAAAATATATATAAAATTAACCTTATTAAACAAATATAATCCATAAATAAAACAACACCCCCCCTGTACCACCGACTATAAGATTCCCCACCATACCCCATATAAATTATCCTAGTTTAGTTTATAAAAACTCACCGCCCGCCTAACCACAACCACACCTTCCTCACCAACACCACACCACACCACACCACACCACACCATAACACGCCTTACCACACCACAACACAACACACCACACCACAGCACACCTCACCACAACACAACATTACACAACAACACACACCACAACACACAGCACCACAACACACCATACTATGACACAAAACGACACAAATCGACACAAAACAACAACACATGACACGCCACACCACACCACACCACAACACACCACATCACACCATGCCTCTCCACTCCACACCACACCACACCACACCACAATTCAACACATTACACCACACCACACAACACACACCACATCACACCACAACACAACACACCTCACCACACACCACAACTCACCACATTACACACCACAAACAGCACAGCACCATACCTCAACACACTTTACCTCAACACACCACACCACACTTCACCTCACCACACCACACCACGCCTCACCTCACCTCACCACACCACACCACACCACACCACACCACACCACAAATCACCACAACACAGCACAACTCACCACAATGCAGCACAACACAACACAACGCACCAAAACACACCAAATCACACCAAAACACACCAAAACACACCTCAACCTACCACATCACACCACACATAATGGTGTCAGATGGTATGGGGAGCATAGCATTTTGTGATTTGTACCTTCATGCATGGTTTATTGATATGGTATGACATGGTGCAGCGTAGCATGACATGTTATGGTTTATACCTGCATGCATGGCAACTTGGTAGTATGTTGTCGTATAACATGGTGTGCCTTAGCATGGTATATTGGTATGGTCTCTCATGGTGAAGCATAGCATGGCATGTTATGGGTTATACCAACATGCATGATACAAAGGTATATTGGTGTGGTATGGCATGGTGTAGCATGGCATGGTATGGTTTAAACCTACATGCATGTTAGCATGGTAGTAGGGTGTGCTATGGCATGGTGTAGTATAGCAAGGCATGGTATGGTGTATTCCAGCATGCATGATACAATGTCCTAATGGTGTGGTATTGCATGGTGAAGCATAGCATGGTATGGTTTGTACCTACCTGCACAGTATATTGGTATGGCATGGCATGGTGCACCTTAGCATGGCATGGCATGGTTTATATATATTATATATGTAGTATGTATGCTTTAGGCCTCTGACACCACGCCACCACCACACCACACCACAAGCCTGCCAGGTTCGTAACACCACACCACCACACCACACCACCACCACACCACACCACACGCTCACCACCTAGGTTCCACGTGTCTCATTGTACATTAGTTTGTCTCTCTCCATCTGTGCTGTTGATCCTTGCAAACTATGCACCCAAACATTTGGCTCGTAGTCGGAGTGCGCATGACTACAGATATCAGCATTGCTGCGGTCATGATCCTTCTCAAAAGTTTTCAAATGTTGTGTAGCTTATTCTGCTATGAGGACCTACTTACTCCACTACTTTTGAAACTCCCAGCCTCCCTCATCTCACTTTCTCGCATTCTGCATATCAACTATTTCTCGACTATTTGCCCCATGTCCTGCCCGTGACTTCTAATGTGTTAAGGGTTAAGTTGCTTAGTGGTTTGAATGCCAGCGGTTGACTATAATTCAGATGCCACGCGTCCAAGCTGTCGAGACTATGTGTTCAATCCTACGCACGCCAGGGACACGCCCAGCCGACTCAACAACCTCATTGGCAAAACATGTGTCCGACCGCAAATCACACTGCGAAATCGTAATATGATGTTGTATTAGGCAACAAGCGGCTTGTGTCCTGGGGGTCCCGAATGAATTGCCATACATGTGGGGAATGAAGCCACATCAAGCTTGTATGCGGCTTACCGAACAAATTCAACTATACCTCTACTTGGTTACATTTCCTGTGCATCAACTACTTGCAAATAAAGTCCATCTACAAGGCAGTCCAGGCACGTTCAATACTCCTTCAAATTTAACAACCCTACAAAATGTCAATTGTCGTAGTAAATGAAGCTACATCCATCGATTCAATTCAACTAAATCCAAATATATTGAATTCAAATGAATACAATTAAAATCAATTAAATGCATTCAATTCAAGTCAATACAACACAATTTTGATTCTATCAAATTAATTAAATCAATTTTAATTAATTAATTAACTGATTCATACAATTAAATTTAATTGATAATTAATTAAATATAATTTAATTAATTAGTTGATTAATCAATTAATTAATAACTTATAATTAATCACACAATTTAACATAATTTGATTAATCCATTTTTATCTTATTATTCATCAATTATTACAATTTATTTATTTAATTAAACAATTATACAATAATAAAATTATACCATTAATTTTTTAATTAAATACAGATTATTTAAAACATTTTCATTCGGGACGCGCCTCCAGGCGCCCTTTATTTGAAGAGGGATTAGCCCCATTAAAATGTCCGTTCGTCCGTTCGTCCGTGTGTCACCAACCACATTTTCAGGTTTTATGAAAAACATAAAAAAAGTTAAAAATTCTATATTTTTGATGAATTATAAGATTTATTTATACCGGACAAATTCTCACCAGAGCACATGTGAGCATCGCAATTCACGAAAAGGAGCTCAGGTTGGGCCAAAAAGCTACAATTCACGGTCAACAATTTGATTTCAGGGTGTTTTGAGCTAACATTTCAAATTTGAACAACTTAGACATGTGCGTATACATAGGTTTGGGAACAGAATAGTCGTCAAAAAACCAGACGCAACATGTACGCATCACGATGGACGAAACATTCCCCTAGGGCACTTGTGCTATAATTAGCCCACGGATCCCACCTCAGGGCCGTGCGTGGGGCAGGGGCGGGGGCAGGCGCACGCCACGCCACCTGCCGCTGGCCAAAAAACCGTTCAGGAGGACGGGACATACCCACCGGGACATACCCGGTGGGACATACCGTTCACGGGGGCAGGGGCAAGCCACGCCACCTGCCGATGGCCAAAAACCCGTTCAGGAGGACGGGACATACCGTTCACGACTGGGCTGGGCCGAAACATGCAATATCTTGTACACATCCCGTAAAATCAATCATACACCTGATTGGCCTCATTTTTCTTGCATCAAATTCTTTAAAAAAAAGTCACTCTACAGACATGCATTTCATTACATTACAGAAACGTTCAATACTGCTGAAAAATCAACAACCCTTCAAAAACTCTCTTTTTGGTCACTTTATAGTTAACAATGCTAAATCATCAATCCATTCGTTGGAATTCAATCAATTTAAAGCCTCCAGGCGCCCTTCAAATTTTATCCTATTCGAATTGATACAATTTAAAGCAATTACATGCATTCAAACCACGTAAATTAAATAAAATGGAAAGGAATAAATCGAATTAAAATAACACAACATTAAATACAATTCAATTCAATTAATTAAAATACATTGAACTAAGGATCCGAATCATTTCATTCGGGACGCGCCTCCAGGCGCCCTTAATGAGAGAAGGGTTGGCTTTAAACGCCTCCGATACCAAAAATGGTTCGCAGCCAACAGCAATGATGAGAATGGCTTGATTCCCTTTACATCCGCCTTACATAAGCAGGATCAGATTCGTTCTATAGCACAGTTTAGAATGGGTTCCCATTGGCTGAACACAGAAAGAATGAGGGTGGTGGATAGAGCACACATCCCTCGCTCAATGAGGCACTGTCAAATGTGTGGGTTCCAAAAACCTGAGGATGAAATGCATATGTTTGAGTGCCCTTTTTATAATGATATTCGCCTTCGCTACCAGAAGCTGTTTACAGATATTTATAGGCATGTCCATGAGGATACCGACTTAACCGTATGGAATGTGGAATTCTGCGATTCCACATTCAGAACCTTTATGAATGGAAATGGCACTAAGTCTTTTTGGAGCAACCTAGCCGACTATCTTTCTACATGTACAAGAGCAAGACAGGAAGCCCTGGACTGCTTAGTGGCACCGTAATTTATTATCCCTTTTTTTCTTCTTGTGACTTCTCATTTGTTAGCTTCTTACCTCCGCCACTGTAAGTGGTTGAGATCTGGGTCCTGCTCTAGGGGGTTTAATACCTACGCCACCAAAACGGTGGTTGGGAGTTTGGTTTATTTGTCCTCGACACACCCCTGATGTAATGGGTTTTTTTGCTTTGTGGGTGCTTTTTCTTTTTGTTTAAAGCACAGAGTCTCATACACCCTCGCGGTGTCAAGTAGACTTAAACATGTAATGTAATGTAATCTTCAAATATGTAGATTAGGGAGGTGTTTGGGACTCAGATACCTTTACATTTTTGCTCTTTCATATTTCCATGTAAATTAAGAGGGTTAAGGAAGTAAGCAATGCAGGCTTCATCATTGTCAGTAACTTGTATTTGCTAAGTTAAGGGGCCTGCTGGTGCTGGACATTAAGTCAGTGCTCAAGAGGTCCAGCGATCTTCAGATGGGGCCCCCTAGGTACTGGTGCAATAAAAATATTTAAAGGTGTCAGCTGGCATTGTAATGCCTGGTCTTGGATGTGTTTCCTGGCCCCCTTAATTAGGGGGTGGATAGCATCTTTTTGACTGCATTATAATCCATGGCTTCAAAACCTTAAAATAATAATATTGCACCATCTAGCTTTAAGTTTCAGACTCTTACAGGTCTGTCTTTGTGCTACTACCATAAGAGTCGCTACTGTCAAATAATAATACCATACGAGCAGCTGTTGCAGGTTCACACTTTCAAGCCCCATACAGCTGTGAGGGATTTCATGCACATTTGGACAGACTTAGACAGACGTGTGTGATTTCACACACATTTATTGGTGATACAAAATACTTAGGGAACAGTTATATAATATCATGTCATCATATGATGCCGGCAGTCCGACTAGGCTAAAGTCACCATGTATATACATTACATTACATTACATGTTAAAGTCTACTTGACACCGCGAGGGTGTATGAGACTCTGTGCTTATATATTAGATATACAATATATTATGATGCAGTATGATATCATGCTCGCATTTGATAAACATCATATAATATGCCGGTCCCTAAAATAAGCCTCAGAGGAATCTCCACTCCCAGGGAGGGTCGGGTGGGGTGGTGGGGAGAGGGTACTGAGGTGGTTCAGAATTCAAAACAACCACAGCAACAATATAATTCAGCATCGGAATCCGATGGAAACGCATCATGAAATGACATCCAAGCTATCTAATGGAGGCTAGCACTGCAGTTGTACTGTCAGTTATCTAAGGCCCACAGTTGTACTGTACTGTTAGCCTCCATGAGATGACTCTCCAGTCATCTCACGGCAAAATGACAATAACATCAGGTGAAGACCTGGACAAGTCTTTAAACTGTCTAATCCGCTTTGTGTGCTCCCTGTTTTCCGTGGGTATCACGCGTGGGGACTTATAATTGGAAGACAGTGAGCAGCCCAGAGTTGGCTGAAAAACCGTGCAACAATGCAAATTATTCAGGTGGAGGGTGGGGACTTGGGGAAGGGGTTTTGATCCCTTGACCCGCCCCTGCTTGGGGGGGGGATCAATCGCGTATACGCCCCTCCCCACCCTAGACACCCATACCCCCACCCTGTAGCCCGTCTTGTTGGTGGAGGAGTTGGATGGAGACGGTATAAGAGCATGCCACAACTGATCTCCAGGTGACGTTGGTATCAGTGTTTTTCTTTTCAGCTACGAGTAGCAGCTTCTAGGCAGCTCCCCTGCCTCCCTATCCAGCAAAACCTATGCAGTCTACTGCACCTGGATGCTGCCTTCATCAGTAATCTACACCTGTTTAAATGTCGGCACAGAGCCGAGTTGATGAGTCAGGGAGCTGCCTAGAAGCTGCTGCTCGTAGCTGAAAAGAAAAACACTGGTTGGTATGCTCAGCCACCGTCTCCATCCGACTTCTCCAGCAACAGGTTATGGGCCCACTGCGCTAACCACCACGTAACCTAAACCACTTTCTGGTAATCGTACTCTGACCTTGCCGGATTTTCAATGGCATCTTTGAAGTGATCCCTTTTCCCTCTGTAGGAAGGTCTTTTACCTTATTGACGCCCAGTCACAGGGGCAATGGATCTTTGACAGGTCAATTGAATATATCCCGCAATTTCCAGTGTTTTTCTTTTCGGCTACGAGCAGCAGCTTCTAGGCAGCTCCCTGACTCATCAACTCGGCTCTGTGCCGCCATTTAGACAGGTGTAGATTACTGATGACGGCAGCATCCAGGTGCAGTAGACTGCATTAGGTTTGGCTGGATAGGGAGGCAGGGGAGCAGCCCAGAAGCTGCTACTCGTTGCTGAAAAGAAAAACACTGGCAATTTCATGCATCTCATTCACATGAACTCCTTGGGCAGGCACCATAGGTCGACATCCCACCCTAAGGTGGACATCCTTTTTCTGATCCTCCTGAGATGGAGGGTGGGGACTTAGGGAAGGGGCTTTGATCCCTTGACCCGCCCCCGCTCGAAACCTGGTGCCTTGAGATAGCATGAGTCAGCGTGTGCGTGTGTCCCAGGTGATGCGGTGAGAGGCCTGGGTTTAGATGATGCATGGGGATTCGTTGAGGGGATGAACAGAGCGACGGCACGCGGTGTTGCAGCATCGCTGGATCGGACCGGCTTTGCTCCGGAAGGTAGTCACCCGCATCAAGCATGTTATTCTGAGACAAAGGGAGCTGCAGGTCGGGCGTGGAGCTTCGGTTGTTGGATGGAGAGCTCCGGCTGATGATAACGGGGAACATGGTTAACTCTCGTGATCTCAGTGCAGTGGGTGTGTCCACACCCACAGACTGCTCCCCTGAGGTGCTGTTGAGACCTAGGACGCTGGTCACCAGACTGGTTAGCTTTCCGGCCCCTGTTATGTGTGCATGTGTGTGCAATATAAAGGTTAGCTTGTGAGTATGTAAGCGTTTGTGTGCAGCAGACTGGTTAGCTTTCCGACCCCTGTTATTTGTGCACGTGCGTGCGTGTGCAGGGGTGTAGGGCTGTTGAGCGTAGTGTAACCAGCTCTGAAAACATGCATCAAGGAGTCTCTTACGTGCATATACAAATTGCGGGATGTTCCACACAAGACACCACCAAAACTGTCTCTAAACCCTAGCTTGGCTGTAACGCTGGGCTAGGTAATTTTTTTTTTTTGAATCTCCAGAAATATGAATTCGAAAAGCTGGTTGGAGACTTTGTAGAGGACCCTACAAGGCATCTGAAGAAACACACGTGGCTGTTAACAACCAGTTCTAACTATATATACCTGGCCTGGGAGTTATCCTGAGGATATTCACCCACTTCTTCTCACAGACACACGTATATATGTACATGTATATGTGTGTGTATGTGTATGTGTATGTGTATGTGTATGTATGTATGTATGTATATGTTTGTGTATGCATATGCGCGTGTGTATGCATATATGTATGTATTATAAATAAATACAAAATTATAAATGCCACATATACTGCCAATCACTGTGTACTCCCGTGCCTACCTGCGGCCATGGCAGCTTTAACTGACGAGTGCTCTCCTTGTTGACTTCCTGTTGCTACTCCAGGGTAGCTACTGCTGCTCATTTCTTGCCAGCCTGGCCGTGGAGCAGTGACGAACTTCACAGCCTCAGCCATTGTCAGCATGGTCTGTGAGGAATTGCACGGGGGACATGGGTGGACAGGTGAGGGGATGTCAGTCAGTCAGTCAGTCAGTCAGTCAGTCAGGATGAAGGGATAGAGGGAGGGAGGGAGGGAGGGAGGGAGGGAGGGAGGGAGGAGGGAGGGATGGAGGAGGGATGGAGGAGGGACGGAAGGAGGAGGGAGGGAGGGAGGATAGAGGGAGGGGAGGGAGGGAGGGATGGATGGATGGAGGAGTGAGGGATGGAGGGAGGAAGGGATAGAGGGAGGGAGGAGGGAGGGATGGATGGATGGAGGAGGGAGGGATGGAGGGAGGATAGAGGGAGGGAGGGAGGGAGGGAGGGGAGGGAGGGAGGGAGGAGGGAGGGAGGGAGGATGGAGGGATGGAGGGAGGGATAGAGGGAGGGAGGGAGGGAGGGAGGAGGGAGGGAGGGGGGAGGGAGGAGGGAGGGATGGAGGGAGGGATTGAGGGAGGGAGGGAGGGATGGGAGGGATTGAGGGAGGGAGGGATGGATGGATGGAGGAGTGAGGGATGGAGGGAGGAAGGGATAGAGGGAGGGAGGATGGAGGGATGGATGGATGGAGGAGGGAGGGATAGAGGGAGGGAGGGAGGGATAGAGGGAGGGAGGGAGGAGGGAGGGAGGGAGGGAGGAGGAGGGAGGGATGGAGGGAGGGATAGAGGGAGGGAGGAGGAGGGAGGGAGGGAGGGATGGAGGACGGGAGGGATGGAGGGATTGAGGGAGGGAGGGAGGGAGGGATTGAGGGAGGGAGGGAGGATGGATGGATGGAGTGCGGGATGGAGGGAGGAAGGGATAGAGGGGAGGGAGGAGGGAGGGAGGGAGGGATGGATGGAGGAGGGAGGGATGGATGGAGGATAGAGGGAGGAGGGAGGGATAGGGAGGGAGGGAGGGAGGGAGGGAGGTCGGAGGGAGGGAGGGAGGGAGGATGGAGGGATGGAGGGAGGGATAGAGGGAGGGAGGGAGGGAGGAAGGGAGGAGGGAGGGAGGGAGGGAGGGATGGAGGGAGGGAGGGATGGAGGGAGGGAGGGATGGAGGGAGGGAAGGAGGAAGGAGGGAGGGAGGGAGGAGGGATGGATGGAGGGATGGATGGAGGAGGGATGGATGGAGGGAGGGAGGGAGGGATAGAGGGAGGGAGGGAGGGAGGGAGGGAGGGATAGAGGAGGGAGGGATGGAGGGAGGGAGGGAGGAGGAGCAAGGATGGAGTGAGGGATGGGGGGGGAGGGATGGATGGATGGAGGGAGGGATGGATGGAGGGAGGAGGGAGTGAGGGAGGGAGGGAGGGAGGGAGGGAAGGAGGGAGGGAGGGAGGGAGGGAGGGAGGAAGGGAGGGACGGAGGGAGGGAGGACAAGGGATGGAGGGATGGATGGATGGGAGGGAGGGATGGAGGAGGGAGGGAGGGATGGAGGAGCAAAGGGATGGAGGGATGGATGGAGGGAGGGATGGATGGATGGAGGGGGGCACGGAGGGATAGATGGAGGGAGGGATGGAGGGATGGCGGGCAGGCAAGGAGGGATGACGGAAGGGATGGAAGGAAGAGGGAGGGAGGGAGGGAGGGATGGCAGGCGTGCAGGAGGGATGAAGGAAGGGATGGCAGGAAGAGTGAGTGAGTGAGTGAGTGAGTTAAGGAAGGAAGGAAGGAAGGAAGGAAGGAAGGAAAAGGAAGGAAGGAAGGAAGAGGAAGGAAGGAAAAGGAAGGAAGGAAAAGGAAGAAGGAAAAGTAAGGAAGGAAAAGGATAGGACGGAAAAAAGGAAGGAAGGAAAGGAAGGAAGGAAGGAAGGAAAGGAAAGGAAGGAAAGGAAGGAAGGAAAGGAAGGAAGGAAGGAAGAAGGAAAAGGAACGGAAGGAAGGAAGGAAGGAAGGAAGGAAGGAAAAGGAAGGAAGGAAGGTAGGAAGGAAGGAAGGTAGGAAGGAAGGAAGGAAAAGGAAGGAAAAGGAAGGAAAAGGAAGGAAGGAAAAGGAAGGAAAAGGAAGGAAAAGGAAGGAAAAGGAAGGAAAGGAAGGAAGGAAGGAAGGAAGGAAGGAAGGAAGGAAGGAAGGAAGGAAGGAAGGAAGGAAGGAAGGAAGGAAGAATTGTTTTGTAAACAAATCGATGAAAGAAACCCCTGGTCAATAGCTGACGGTACATCCATTCATTGCAAGTTTGATCACAATGAATGTGGCCTAGATTCCTGAATCACAGCCTCAGCCATTGTTAAGATGATCCGTGAGGAGTATCATGGGTGGACGGGTCAGGGGATGACCCTAAGTGCGCCTACTATTTTGTAGGGGTCTCAAACTGAATCCTGGGTGTCGCTGGTTTGTGTCGGAAGACCCCCTGGGGTGAAAATCATTTCACAATAAAATATAAATCAGTTACCTTGATGTTTTCAGGCAGGTCGTCTTCCAGTCGGGCGTCTGTCACGAGCTTGGTTTGTTCATTGTCTACATACTGGTCCGTCTCATCAATAATTTCGAACTGATATAAGAGAGAAATGAAAAGTGAGTTAGAAAGTATAATGAGGGTTAGCTTAACAATTATAGCGCTGTCTTTTTTTTATTTTTCATTTGCTATTAAGTATAATTAATTAATGAATTATAACTTGATGTATTTTGTTATTATTTTCATTGTCTTTCGGTTGCTGGTGATTATTTCCTCATAAAAAATAATACTTTATGCCAAGGCAGTCCATTTCACATATCTCCGTGACAGCACGAATGGTGGTCACCAAACACATAAATACACACTGTCTTCAGCTGTCTTGCATGTTTAAATTTTCTTTTTCATTCAGTATGTTCATCAGTCCACCTTGACTTTGTCAACCTGCGGGCACATTTGGAGTCCAGTAGGGCACCAGGAAAAAGGTAACCATCATCATCATTTTTACAACTTAAGAAGTATTTATATACATTTGTTTTATAAATATAAAGTATTGTATATGATCAAGTACATTTTGTATCCCACCTGTACCAGCTCTATAAATAAACAAATAAAATAAACACATGTTGCATCCCACTTGCATCAGCTAAATAAATAAACAAATGCATAAATAAATAACTTGTGTATCCCACCTGCACCAGCTCAATAAATAAAAAAATAAAAAAAATACATTTTGTATCCCACCTGCGACAGCTAAATAAATAAATAAATATCTCCATAGGTGCCTAATTATTGGCCTTTTGGGACAGACGGTTTTGACCCATGGACTCTAGTCCAGTGAAAACAAAAAATGCTGCATAGTTGCTTAACCACATTACCTCAACACATGAATACTTGGATTTGGGTATGCTCAGGGTTTGTGAACCAGATTAAGTAAAACCTTTTATTTTTTTCACTATGGGGTTCCCTAATTCAGGACAGATTTTACACAAATGTGGGACAGAGCCAAACGCTGTCATTTTATTTTTGAAAATTGAATTAGGCAGGCCTGTTTTTCACATCTTTCCTTACAAGTCATTGTCACAGCAGGTTGTGGAAGATACTGTGCAGGCAGTATGGGCTGTACAAAGCCAAAAATCACTGAGTATTTGCACGTTTTGGGCCAATTTAGGAGTCCCTAATTATGTTACAAGCTGCACAGCCACAACAGCATTGTTTTTTGTCTTCGTCTTTTCAGCAAAGGGTGCGGAATCACTTTTCGAACATTTTAGAAATTTCAAATTTCAAATTCCACATTCAAAAAATATTCAAAAAACAAACTTTTTTTCTTTTTGCATTAATCATCCACATCTGAAGTTAGATTTTGATTTGAGAATTTTCCAGGTATAGGCCGAAATGGCAGGTGTAATTGCAATTGCAGTTCACTCAGAAGCCGAGGCTAAAGCGCAGCTCCCGACCTTGCGGTAGGGGCTAGATATGCCTTTCGTCCCGCGGAAATTTGATTCGCGATAGTTCGCGCGACCTCGTATTTGACGCGGATTGGATTGTCCCAAAATATTTCGTACATCTCGTGTAATGCCAACTGCCTGCCGGCCTGGGTTGCTCGCGACCGAATGCCCATCGGAACAAAAAATAGCTGCGCGTCTAGCTTATACACTCACGAGAAACGCTATCTACTCAGAATTCGATTCCGAGCATTTTGGGGTGTGTACGGCTCTGTCCCACACGCTTGTCCCAAATTAGGGCGTTTTGGGGATTAGGCACTTTTGGAGATAAATATATCAATAAATACGTTTTGTATCCCACCTGCATCAGCTCCTCTATTACGTCCTCGATGGTGATGATACCAATAGCCTCTCCTGGCCGCGCAATCATCGGAATTGCAAGCCTCACGGCATCTGCCTCATCCTGGTCCTCATCCGGTTCAGATCTAGGGGACTTCGCCGTGAAGAGAGGGAGGGAGGATGATCGGCTGACCGGAGCAGATGCCTGTGCTGGAGGAGATGCCACACTCATAGACTGGCACATAGCAGAGCCTCCTAAACTAGGGCTGCCCATGACTGGCCCAGTTTCAGCGACAACAACGGCCCCATCTAAAAATGAGAAGTGGAAGGCAAGGTGAGATCAAGAGAACACAGAAGGGGGCGGTTATGAGGTTGGGCAAGTTTATTCATCAAACCTTCAAAAATAAAACGGTTGCATCACAGGCAGCGGAGCGTCCTAAGCTAGGGCTGCCCATGACTGGCCCAGCTTCAGTGACAACAACGGCCCCATCTCAAAATTAAAAGTGGAAGACGAAATTGAGATTGAGAGAACACAGAAGGGGGCGGTTATGAGGCTGGGCAAGTTTATTCAACAAACCTTCAAAATAAAACGGTTACATCGCGAACGGCGGAGTCCTAAACGTGGCATATAGCAGAGCCTCCTAAACTAGGGCTGCCCAGGACTGCCCCAGTCCCAGTGGCAACTACAGCCCCATATGAATATGACGTACGGTGAAAGAAATAGTTGTGATTAAGAGCCGACAAAAGGGTACTGAGGTTGGGAATGTTTCTTAAGCCTATTTTACAATGTACTTAATTTTTACTATCTGTTTACTATTTTTACTATTTTTATTGACAAACCTGAATAAAACGGTTGCATCGCATATGGTGTTGGCAATCGGAGCGACAGGTGGCCCCGGAATCGAGTGCAGCGGATTAAAGCCAGGGTTTACGACAGGGACAGGGGCCAGCAAGGCCCAGGGTTGGAACGTGACAGACAAACAAACAATCGGAGGACAAGGTGACTCTGGGAAGAGAAGGGGGGCTCTGCCAAAACGTGGAAGACAAAGGTGAGATAAAGAGCTAGCAAAAGCTGACAAAAGGGGGTAATAATAAGGTTGGGCAAGTTTACTAACCCTGAACAAACGGTTACATCGCGGGCGGCAGAGTCAACCCAGAACAAAA
Source organism: Chlamydomonas sp. ICE-L (assembly GCA_013435795.1). NCBI lineage: Eukaryota > Viridiplantae > Chlorophyta > Chlorophyceae > Chlamydomonadales > Chlamydomonadaceae > Chlamydomonas > Chlamydomonas sp. ICE-L. The sequence continues at coordinate 1,527,996 of JACBWV010000610.1, forward strand.
CGGTTACATCGCAGGCGGCAGAGTCAACCCTGAACAAAACAGTTACATTGAGGGCGGCAGAACCACCTAAGCCATGACTGCCCGTCACTGCAGACCCAGTCAGTGGAAACTACAGCTCTATCTTATAAATTTGAAGATACCACAACAACAAGAACAAGTCCTATGCAGCGTCGCAAGCGACGCTACAAATTGGCGGAGTCTTAGATTCCCATGCTGGCATGGTATTCAGTTGGACCACGGCATTTCCCCCTGACATCTCAAAACACAGCATGACATAAGACACCAGCACAACAAGAAGAGGAAACAACGCTAACTCACCTGGTGTGCCTGCTGGGCTGAGAGGCTTAGGTTCCAATGCTGACCTGGTATTCAGCAATGCCACGACATTCCCCCTGACATCCCATAACACAGCATGACATAAGACACCACAACAGCAAGAAGAAACAACGCTAACTCACCTGGTGTGCCTGCATCGCTGATAGGCTTAGATTCCAATGCTGGCATGGTATTCAGCTGTGCCACGGCATTCCCCCTGACATCTCATAACACAGCATGACGTAAGACACCACAACAGCAAGAATAAAAAACATCAACAGGTGTGCCCGCAGCGCTGAGACGCTTAGAATCCAACGCTGACCTGGTGTTCAGCTGCACCACTGCATCCCCCCTGGCATCTCATAACACAGCATGACACAAGACACCACAGCAACAAGAAGAATCAGCTCACCAGGTGTGCCTGCTGGGCTGACACGCTTAGAATTAAACCCTGACCTGGTGTTCAGATCCAGCACGGCATCCCCCCTGACATCTCATAACACAGCATGACACTAGACACCACAACAATGAGAAGAATCAACTCACCAGGTGTTCCTGCAAGGCTGAGGCGCTTAGATTCCAACGCTGACATGGTGTTCAACTCTACTACAGCATCTCCTCCTGACATCACTTGGGCTGACGGGGTGGGAGGCTCATACCACCTGCTTTGCTGGCCTGTGGAGTGTGTGTGACCGCGCCACACGGGGACGCTTCCAGTCTCCATCAGGGGTACGTGCCGAGGGGAGGGGGGGCTGTGACCTCGGGAAAGTCCCCCATCCGGTCCAGAGTGTGAGGGGAGGTCACTCCTGGGCAAGGCATTATCTGCAAGAACAGCGTTTTGAAGGTTGTTATAATATAGTTGTTGTGACATCTGGCCTTTAGCCTGACCACTTGAATTATATTTAGTGTAACTGCCGTGCACGTTGAGGGGAGGGGGGGCTGTGACCTCGGGAAAGTCCCCCATCTGGGACAGAGTGTGAGGGGAGGTCACTCCTGGGCAAGGCTTTATCTGCAAGAACAGCGTTTTGAAGGTTGTTATAATATAGTTGTTGTGACATCTGGCCTTTAGCCTGACCACTTGAATTATATATAGTGTAAGTGCCGTGCACGTTGAGGGTATGGGGGGCTGTGACCTGGGGACAGTCCCCCATCCGGTCCAGAGTGTGAGGGGAGGTCACTTCTGGGTAAGGCTTTATCTGCGAGAGCAATGTTTTGAAGGTTGTTATAATATAGTGGTTTGACCCGTAGTGACATCTAGCCTTTAGCCTGACCACATTTACTAGTTGATGTTACTGCCGTGCACGTTTAGGGTATGGGGGGCTGTGACCTGGGGACAGTCCCCATCCGCTCCAGAGTGTGAGGGGAGGTCACTCCTGGGCAAGGCATTATCAGCAAGAGCAGCGTTTTGAAGGTTGTTATAATATAGTTGTCTGACCCATCGTGACACCTGGCCTTTAGCCTGTCCACTTGAATTATAATTCGTGTTACTGCTGTGCACATTGAGGGGAGGGGGGGCAAGAATAATGTTCACACTATCAGACCACACTATAGGAAGTTGTTGTCCCCCCCCACCCACCCCCCCACCCCCCCACACCCTACACCCCCCCACCCCCCCCCCCCCCCCCATCCACACCGCAAACACACACTATCAGACCACATTATAGGAAGTTGTTGTCCCCCCCCCCCCCCCCCCCCCCCCCACACACACACACACACCCCCCACACACTACACCCCCCCACACACCCATCCACACCGCAAACACACACTATCAGACCACATTATAGGAAGTTGTTGTTTTTACCCCACCCACCCACCCACCCACCCTACACCCACCCATCCACACCGCACACACACACTACTAGACCACACTATGGGAAGTTGTTGTTTTTACCCCACCACCACCACCACCCACCCACCCTACACCCACCCATCCACACCGCACACACACACTATCAGACCGCACTATAGGAAGTTGCTGTTTTTACCCCCCCCCCCCCCCCCCCCCCTCCCCCCCCCTACACCCACCCACCCATCCACACCGCACACACACACTACTAGACCACACAATAGGAAGTTGTTGTTTTTACCCCCCACCCTCCCCCCCCACCCTACACCCCACCCATCCACACCGTACACACACACTACTAGACCACACTAAAGGAAGTTGTTGTTTTTACCCCACCACCACCACCACCCACCCACCCTACACCCACCCATCCACACCGCACACACTATCAGACCACACAATAGGAAGTTGATTTTACCCCCCCCACCCCCCCCCCACCCCCCCACCCCACCCCACCCTACACACACCCATCCACACCGCACACACACACTATCGCTACCTGGCACCCCGTGATGGCCAAACTTGCCACTACCCTGAGACTTGAATCTCGATTCCTGGATTTAGACCCAATCCTCTACTCAGCAACCTAATCCACAAAATCCTTCCAGCCATGGGTCAGAGCTTTTTGTTCCGATACCAGTAGTTATTGCCGCTACCAGGTTGGGCTGGTTTGGGTCAGGCTGGGCTGGGCTGGGCTGGGTTGGGTTGGGTTGGGTTGGGATGGGTTGGGTTGGGTTGGGTCAGGTCGGACTGGGTCGGGTCAGGTCAGGTCATGTCAGGCTGGGTTGGGTTGAATCGGGTTGGGTTGGGATGGTTTGGTTTGGTTTGGGTTGGGTTGGGCTGGCCGCTACCATTAGCGATCTCTACCTGGGACCCTGTTTTGGCCAAACCTTCCGCTACCATGAGACTCAAATCTTGCCCCCACCCCTTGAACCCCTCTTGGGCCGCCTACCCCAATCCCTACCAGGAGCCCTACCTTGAAAGACACCAAATCCCTGATCACTATCAGACGACCCCCATTCTGAAACGGAAAAAAACACTGGCAAATGCGATGGGCAAACGCATAGAACAAAACTTGGCTTGCTTAGCCGAGTTCAACATCCAAGATTACCTAAAAGCTCCACTGTGTCTTTTTCTGCTGCAGGATCTTCAACTAGGCCCTGCTCAGGTTGAGTCAGCAGGGCCAGGTGTGAGCGGCCAGTGCGGAACAGCTTTAGCATGTCATACATCGGGGTAGAGGCACTCAGTCTGCACATCAGGGTGGAGGTTTAGGGTGGAGGCGGTGGTAGTGGTGGTGATGGTGGTGGTGGTGATGATGGTGATGGTGGTGGTGATAGTGCTGATGATCATGGTGATGATGATGATGATGGTGATGGCGATGATGGCGGTGGTAGTGGTGGTGATGGTGGGGGTGGTGATGATGGTGATGGTAATGGTGATGATGATGATGGCGGTGGTAGTGGTGGTGATGGTGGTGGCGATGATGGCGGCGATGATGGTGGGGGTGGTGATGATGGTGATGGTAATGGTGATGATGATGATGGCGATGGTGGCGGTGGTAGTGGTGGTGATGGTGGTGGTGGTGATGATGGTGATGGTGGTGGTGATAGTGCTGATGATCATGGTGATGATGATGATGGTGATGGCGATGATGGCGGTGGTAGTGGTGGTGATGGCGATGATGGCGGCGATGATGGTGGGGGTGGTGATCATGGTGATGGTAATGGTGATGATGATGATGGCGATGGTGGCGGTGGTAGTGGTGGTGATGGTGGTGATGATGATGATGATGATGATGATGGCGGTGATGATGGTGTTGGTGGTGATGATAATGGTAATGATGATGGTGATGATGGTGATGATGATGATGATGATGATAATGATGATGATGATGATAGTGGTGGCGATGGTGGTGGTGGTGGCGATGCTGTTGGGGGGAGGGGGGGAGGGAAGGCTGGAGGAGGGGGGTTATAGGAGAGGGGTCACATATGAGTCTAATAGGTCACCAGGGTAATGGAAGCTTCAATATCATTATCAATGTGGTACGGGAAGTGGAAAAGACCCACAACAGGGTTTAGGGTAAAGGGTTTTAGGGAGCGGTCTTTCGGGAGGGGGATTGTTGTTGTGGTTGGTGCTAGTGTTGTTGTTGTTGTTGTTATTGCTGTTCGTTGTTCTTGTCCTTGTTCTTGTTCTGGTTGCTTCAGTCCAGGGTAGCTCCAAATTGTAATGAGAACGCCTGGTGGGGCGTGGCGCTTAGGGAACCCGTCGTACGCGGGTAGACAGCGGTCTTCTACCTCAACTGGACAAGCTACCATCGCGGTTGACAACGACCTGCAACACTGAGGGCGACCGTAGGGGGAATCAAACCCCCGACCCTCCATCCTCAAAGCGATTTGGTGTACCACTAGACCAATTGATTCGCTGAAAGGGGCTACAGGAAGTGGAAATGATCAAGTAGGGCAGGGGCTATTTGGCTACCCCTAGACTGTGAAATACATACAGGGCAGCCAAATATCAGTGAAGACAGATATCGGTGGAGACAGGGACGCACTTGAAATGATGGCAAAATCCATTCATTCAAAATTTAAAATAGAGATCAGTGGATCCAAAATTTAAAATAGAGATCAGTAAGACAGAGATCAGTGAAAAAAACATTTAAAATAGAGATCAGTAAGACAGAGATCAGTGAATACAACATTTAAAATAGAGATCAGTAAGACAGAGATCAGTGAATACAACATTTAAAATATAGATCAGTAAGACAGAGATCAGTGAATACAACATTTAAAATAGAGATCAGTAAGGCAGAGATCAGTTAATACAACATTTAAAATAGAGATCAGTAAGACAGAGATCAGTGAATACAATATTTAAAAATACAGATCACTGAGACAGAGATCAGAGAATACAAACTTTAAAATAGAGATCACTAAGACAGAGATCAGCGAATACAACATTTAAAGTAGAGATCAGTAAGACAGAGATGAGTGAATACAAAATTTAAAATAGGGATCAGTAAGACAAAGATCAGTAAAGATAAAGATCGGTGAAGCTCACATGGGGATGGGGCGGATCTTGAGGCTGCTGACGGGGGCATCTGGAAAGCGCTTCACATATTCCAGCAGTTCCTTCACTAGGATCAGTCTGAACAAACAGGTACAGGGCAGCATGTCAGTAACGTGAAATAAATAAATAAATAAGTGAATAAATAAGTAAATAGTTTGCCATATTACCAGGATCAGTCTGGACAAGGATGCATAGAGCAGCATGTCAGTTACGGGAAATAAATAAATAAATAAGTAAATAAATAAATAGTACGCCTTATAACAAGGCGTGAGATTCAGGGGGCCAGCCCGAGAAATCAGTCTGGACAAACAGGTACAGTGCAGCACGTCAGTTACGTGAGAAAGACCCATATCCGACTCTGTCACTGTCACCAACAGACACTATCACCACTACCACCAATGCAACTGTAACTATCACCGCCACCACCACTATCACTGCCACACCGCAAAGAATCAGTCTGGTTTAATAGGTACAGGGCAGCACGTCAGTTACGTGAGAAAGACCCATATCCGACTCTGTCACTGTCACCAACAGACGCTATCACCACTACCACCAATGCAACTGTAACTATCACCGCCACCACCACTATCACTGCCACACCGCAAAGAATCAGTCTGGTTTAATAGGTACAGGGCAGCACGTCAGTTACGTGAGAAAGACCCATATCCGACTCTGTCACTGTCACCAACAGACACTATCACCACTACCACCAATGCAACTGTAACTATCACCGCCACCACCACTATCACTGCCACACCGCAAAGAATCAGTCTGGTTTAATAGGTACAGGGCAGCACGTCAGTTACGTGAGAAAGACCCATATCCGACTCTGTCACTGTCACCAACAGACACTATCACCACTACCACCAATGCAACTGTAACTATCACCGCCACCACCACTATCACTGCCACACCGCAAAGAATCAGTCTGGTTTAATAGGTACAGGGCAGCACGTCAGTTACGTGAGAAAGACCCATATCCGACTCTGTCACTGTCACCAACAGACATTATCACCACTACCACCAATGCAACTGTAACTATCACCGCCACCACCACTATCACTGCCACACCGCAAAGAATCAGTCTGGTTTAATAGGTATAGGGCAGCATGTCAGTTACGTGAGAAAGACCCATATCCCCAACTCTGTCATCGTCACCAGCAGTCACTATCACCGCCACCATCACTCCCACATAGCAAAGAATCAGTCTGGACAAACAGGTATTGGGCAGCATGTCAGTTACCTGAAAAATACCCATATCCCAAACTCTGTCACCGTCACCAACAGCCACTATCACCGCTACCACCAATACAACTGTAACTATCACCGCCACCACCACTATCACTGCCACACCGCCACCGCCACTGCAACAATCACTGTCACCGCCACCACCACCAAAACTGCTACGCCACACCACCACTATCGCCGCCACGCCGCCACCATCACCCCACCCATCACTGTATCTAACATCGTCACGGAACAAACACCAGTGGTGCTCAGATAATAATATGATAATGTGTATAATGATACTGATGAAGGAAAAAAAAAACGGGATAATAATGATAATAATAATAATAATGAGATTTGACAATAATATGACGAAGAGGATGGGAGTTATAATAAACTTTAATGATAATTATAATGTTAATTTTAATGATAATAATAATGTTTATGAGATTTGACAATAACATGATCAGTAGGATAAGGATAATAAAAAGGTTAATGATAAAGAGGAAACCTTGCATGGGTGGTTGGCCCCAGCGCAAGCAAACGGGCTGGCCCCATCAACATTACGCCTCGTCACAAGGCGTAACATTTATTTTTGTGACCACAGCACTGTGAATATTGCATGCATTCATCCCCACCCATTAATATTGCTCCTATCGTTGCATGCGACCCAGTCTCCCCCTCCAACACCCTCATCCTCCCCAGCTCATCCAATAATGTTGCTGCGGTCGCTGCATGCGTCCATCCCCGGGCCCCCTCCTCCAATACCCTTGTCCTCCCCAGCTAACCCAGTAATGTTGGTATAGATATTGCATGTGTCCATCCCCAGGCCCCCTCCTCCCACACCCTCATCCTCCCCAGCTCACCCAATGATGTTGCTGCGGTCGTTGCCCTCGTACACGGGCAGACGGCTAAAGGGCTTTGAGGTCATGATGCTTGCAATGGTGATGTCATCCAAGCGTTGTGTGCTTGACACCATGAACACTTTGTGAAGGGGGGTCATGGCATAGTACGCCGTCTTCGTGGTTAGATCCAAAGCTCCTGCATCAGGATAAGAAGTTTATAAAGGGCTCTGAGGTCATGATGCTTTCAATATGGCATGATAGGCTTTCTTCGTGGTTAGATCCGAAGCTCCTGCATCGGGATAATACGATTTTGTAAAGGGCTCTGAGGTCATGATGCTGGCAATGGTGATGTCATCCAAGCGCTGTGAGCTAGACACCATGGACACATTGTGAACGGGGGGTCATGGCATGGTAGGCTATTTTCGTTGTTAGGTCCAAAGCTCCTGCATCGGGACAATACGATTTTGTAAACGGCTTTGGGGTCATGATGCTCGCAATGGTCATGTCATCCAAGCTGTAAGCTAGACACCATGAACACATTGTGAAGGGGGGTCATAGCATGATATGCTGTCTTCGTGGTTGGATTCAAAGCTCCTGAATCAGGATATTACATTATATAAAGGGCTCTGAGTTCATGATGCTCGCGATGGCGCTTCCATCCAAGCGTTGAGCGCTAGACATCATAAACACATTGTGAAGGGGGGTCATGGCATGGTACGCTGTCTTCGTTGTTAGGTCCCAAGCTCCTGCATCAGGATAATACAATTTGACAATTAGTACGCCCCGTTGGTAAAACCGTTGCTTGGGGTTCAGATCATCTATGCATTTTCTTTTGGGCCCTTCCTATTATGGTTGGGCAAGTCCCTTAAGTCTATTTGGCCTACCCCTGGACTGTAACATACGTACATACATACATACATACATACATACATACGCCCTGCCACAGGGCGTGAGATTGAAGGAACCCTCCCTTTCGCATGCTCTGAACATACTGGAGAGTGGCTACTATGATGGGTTTTAGGTTTTGCAGACCGCTACTGCGCCTGAGCATGGACTACCGCTCAACAGCTCGGAGGGAAGTTCTCTACCTCTTCCAAGGTGGCAGGTCTGATATTTGGGAACCTGGCAAGGGCTCAAACCGCAGACATGTCAGTTTTGTGTGCTTTCTTGTGAACCACACCAGGGTACTTCGAAGCGCGCGCTTTTGCGCGCTGGCGCGCTGCCTTTTTTAGCCCCACTGCGCGTTTCCCACAGTTTTTTGCAACCCCCTGTGGGCGCAGCGAGCAATTTTTGCGCTCTTTGCACTACAAAGCGAAGTTTTTTTTGTTTAAAGTGCGCTAAAGCGCTGGCAAATTTGGTCGACGGAAGTACCCTGAACCATACAGCCTGGGCTCGATTATCACCAGGATAAGAGCAAGTGTATGTGAGCCCCTTTCAGCGATATGCATTGGTCTAGTGGTATACCAAATCACTTTGAGGATGATGAGTCTGGGGTTCGACTCCCCCTTTGGTCGCTCTTGGCGTTGCAGGTCGTTGTCAACCGCGATGGTAGCTTGTCCAGTTGAGGTAGAAGACCGCTCCCTACCCGCGTACGATGGGCTCCCTTAACACCACGCCCCACCAGGCGTTATCGTTCCCTTAGGAAGAGTATGTTGGTTTATTACTGAACTGCTGATGATAGTGAAAGCATCCTCGTGTTCTATGGTCCTGATTTTATGATGATTACATTTTTCTTGGCCCCCTACTGGCCTCCAAATGTGCCCGCAGCTTGACAAAGTCAAGAGGGACTTATAGCGTGATACTCATCTTGTCCCATCTTCTGGATTATGGATTAAGAACAGCACGGCCGAAATGATTTGAATTTCATCCTGATCTTGGTACTCTTGGATATGGTATAGTGATATAACAGCTCACCCTAAATGATTCGACTTCGTTATATTCTCAGGTACTCCGGAGTACGGTACAGTGTTGTAACAGCTCACCTGAATTGATTTGAATTTCATCCTTGGATTGCTTCCTGCTAAAGCCCTCCTTCCTAGAGTTCAGCCCTACCTGATCTTTCAGCTGCTTGCGCCTCACTGGTAATATGTAATACATTAATATTGTATAACAGCTCACGAGAAATGATTTGAATTTCATCATTGGATTGCTTCCTGCTAAAGCCCTCCGTCTTGTAGTGCAGCGGGGAATGCAGCCCTACCAGAGCCTTCAGCTGCTTGCGCATTACTGGAACTCTGTAATACGGTACAGTGTTATATCAGCTCACGAGAAATTATTTGAATTTCATCCTGGGTTCCTTCCCGCTAAAGCCCTCCTTCTTGGACAGTTGTATAACAGCTCACCTGACATGATTTGAATTTCATCCTTAAATACATTCCCACCAGAGCCCTCCTCCTTGGACAGTTTTATAATAGCTCACCTGAGATGATTTGAATTTCATCCTTGGATAGCTTCCCACCAAAGCCCTCTTCCTTGGAATGCAGCCCTACCAGAGCCTTCAGCTGCTTGCGCCTCATCATGACTGCGTGGTCACTGCCCAGGCTCCAGTCGAGGAGCTTGGAGATAGGGTATGAGATCGGGCTTGTCAAGATCATGAGCAGGTGCACAACCCACGCTAGGGACGCTCCGATTTGAAGTCCGTACCTGAGCGTTTACGGTTTGTTGGGGTTCAGTTCACCCGATGGTGTGGGGATAGACATGGTGGGATGGGATGAGCAGGTGAACTACCCACGCTAGGGATGCTCCGATTTGAAGTACGCATCTGAGTGCATCAAGAACATGGGCAGGGTATGAGGAAGGGAAGAGAAGGGAAGGGATGTCGTGGGTATGGACATGGTGGGATGGTACGAGATTGGGCTTGTCAGGATCATGAGTAGGTGCACAACCCAAGCTAGGGAAGCTCCGATTTGAAGTCCGTATCTGGGTGCATCAAGGCCAGGGCAGGCAGGGTATGAGGAAGGGAAGGGATGTCGTGGGTATGGACATGGTGGGATGGTATGAGATTGGGCTTTTTAAGATCATGAGCAGGTGCACAACCCACGCTAGGGATGCTCCTATTTGAAGTCCATAACTGATTGTTTAGGATTGGTTGGGGTTCAGTTCACCAGTGCTTGGTTAGTATACAGCCCTTCCCGATGGTGTGGGGGTGGACAAGGTGGGATGGGATGAGCAGGTGCACAACCCACGCTAGGGATGCTTTGATTTGAAGTCTGTATCTGAGTGCATTAAGACCATGAGAAGGGTATGAGGAAGGGAAGAGAAGGGAAGGGGAAGGGGAAGGGAAGGGAGGGGGAGGTGTGGGGATATACATGGTGGGATGGTATAAGATTGAGCTGGGCACAGCTGGCACAGCGGCTGACAAGCCTAGGGAAAAGCACCTCTAGGCCCAGCCGTCCCAACACCGGGGCAGTGCGGCTGACATGCCTAGGGAAAAGCACCCCAGGTTGAACCAATGGGGAGTGGAAAGCTCTTCACATTCCCACCACCCTAGTTATTGGGACCAGCATACACACCTCGACCACCACTAAGGCTTGTATGGCCTTGCTGGTTGGTTGCTTGCTTGGCTGGTTGGTTTCTTGCTTGGCTGGTTGATTGCTTTCTTGGCTGGCTGGTTGTTTGCTTGCTTAGCTGGCTGGTTGCTTGCTTGCTTGGCTGGTTGCTTTCTTGATTAGCTGGTTGAGTTCCCAACAAGCAAATCAAAAAACCAGCCAAGCAAGCAAGCAACCAGCCAGTCAAGCAAGCAACCAGCCAACCAAGGAAGCAATCAACCAGCCAAGCAAGAAAGCAACCAGCCAAGCAAGAAACCAGCCAAGTTGCCAACTCCATACATACTTCGAGCAAACAGCTTGTGAAATTCCCACCACCCTAGTTATTTGGACCAGCACACAACCTAAATTTGGACCAGCATACAACCTCAACACGACTAGGGCTTGTGTGATCTAGGTTGTTAACTCCATACGTACTTGGAGCAAACAGCTTGTGGAATTCCCACCACCCTAGTTATTTGGACCAGCACACAACCTAAATTTGGACCAGCATACAACCTCAACACGACTAGGGCTTGTGTGATCTAGGTTGTTAACTCCATACGTACTTGGAGCAAACAGCTTGTGGAATTCCCAACATCCTAGTTATTTAGACCAGCATACCACCCGAACACCACTAAGGCTCGTATGACCTATGTTGCCAACTCAATACGTACTTGAAGCAAACAGCTTGTGGAATTCCCACCATCCTAGTTATTTAGACCAGCATACAATCCGAACTTTGAACAAGCATACAACCCAAATTTTGAACCAGCATACAACCCAAACACCACTAGGGCTTGTATGACCTAGGCTGCAAACTCCATACCAACTTGGAGCTAACAGCTTGTGGAATTCCCACCATCCTAGTTATGTGGACCGGCATACGACCCGAATTTTGGACCAGCATGCAACCGGAACACCATTAGGGTTTGTATGACCTAGGCTGCTAACTCCATACGTACTAAAAGCAAAGAGCTTGTGGAATTCCCACCACCCTAGTTATGTGGACCGGCATACGACCCGAATTTTTTTGGCCAGCATACAACACGAACACCATTAGGGCTTTTATGGCTTAGGATGCTAACTCCATACGTACTTGAGCAAACAGCTTGTAGAATTCCCCCTACCCTGATTATTTAGACCAGCATACAATCCGAACTTTGAACAAGCAGACAACCCGAATTCTTGACCAGCATTCAACCCGGACACCACTAGGGCTTGTATGACCTAGGCTGCAAACTCCATACCTACTTGGAGCAAACAGCTTGTGGAATGACCTCTCCAAACAATAGGACAGCTGTCACAGAGATTAATACAGCCACCACCTGCGCATCAGTTTAAGCTTTCAGTCAATGCCATGTGGTACAAAAAAAGATAATGCCTGGAGGGGCGTGGTTTAAAGGGGACCCTCCCGTACGCTGCAGCTGGGGAATGCCATGCGGTAGTGTGCCAAGATTTTGGCAAGGACGCAAAGTGCATTAGTGCTTTATGTTGCCGTGGATAACTGTGTACTTAGCATTGTCAAGGCAAGTCATATGCAGGGTTGCAAGCGAAGAGAAAAATTGGCGGAGAGTGTTGGCAACGGAATGACAGGGGACAACGGAATGAAGCTGGCCGAAGCCAGTTAGTTATGAGACAGTTGGCTGACGTGTCAGGCTTACTTTTTCATTCGGTCGGTCAGCCGGTCGCACAGACGGACAACGGGGTGAATCTGGAGGCTCCCCCCCCCAGAAGGGGGCGCTCCACCAAAAGTACATTCAGATATGGTGTACCCTTATTGTGGATGCTCCGTTCTGTGGTTTTGCTGTTTCGTGGATATTTCTGAAATCTCAGTCTTGACCATTTTCAGATATTTACACAGATTTTGAAGCCTGAAGCTACGAGGAAGCAACCTTAGCAAACCAGATTCATTGTACCTTTATCAGCTGGGATGTGGGTAGGGAATCTACTTGGTGAAGCAGTCCTAATGTGCAAATAGCAAGTGTGACAAGTGGTGATACATTGTTAGTGTGCAAAGTGGAAATGGTAGCACTTGGTGATCAGTGGTGCACTTGGTAATAAAGTGGTGCACTTGGTAATAAGGTGGTGCACTTGGTGGTACAGTGCTAGTGTGCAATGTGGAAGTGTGACAAGTGGTAGCACTGCAAGAATTTGGCAAGGACATGAAGTCCTTGGCTCAATTCTTGACTTGGTCTGGACCAACTTCATACGTAACGCTGTTCGGATATTGCAAACATGTAGAGTTGCCAATATCGTTCCGGTTCCATTATTATATATGGCGATATATCATACGATATTGTACTATATACTCACATATTGTAGGATAATGTGCAAAACATCAAACGATATCAAACCATATATCACAATTATTGACAACTTCCTTATTTATATATTGTATATATTTATTTATTTATTTATTTATCAAAGCTCACCTCATGGACCATTAATGTATTCATTGATTTCATATATTTACATTCTTATATATTGATAAAGGCTTACCTCATGGACCATCTTGTCCAGCACGATGGGTAGGGCCTACAAACAAGTGGGGTGGTGGTGGAAATGTGGGGGCGGATTTGCGGGTGGGTGGGGTGGGGGGGTGGGGGGTGATGTGATGGTGGTGTGGTGGTGATGAAGGTCGTGATAAGTTGCCTTTGTTTATCAATGATTGTATGAAGAGATTGGATCAAATGCATTTTGATAATAATGCTTTGATATTAATTGATGATGTTACTGCCAAAGACGGCGAACAGCCTTAAAAGCTGGAGCCATGTCACCAAGTTGAAGTTCTAAAAGCAAGACAAGGGGACCTCACAAGCAGGATTATTTTGAAGGAAAGGAGAAAGTGTCTTTGTGTAACACCATAGTGCTCCTAGTAGCCAACAGGGTTCTACTTACAGCTTTTTGCCCCCCCCTCCCCCCCCACTACCACCACACACACATATTTTGTTTAAAATATGCCTGGAAGATGAGGTGACGTGTCTGCCCATACAACTTGTCTAAAATATGCCTGGAAGATGAGGTGACGTGTCTGCCCATACAACTTGTCTAAAACATGCCTGGAAGATGAGGTGACGTGTCTGCCCATACAACTTGTCTAAAATATGCCTGGAAGATGAGGTGACGTGTCTGCCCATACAACTTGTCTAAAATTATGCCTGGAAGATGAGGTGACGTGTCTGCCCATACAACTTGTCTAAAATATGCCTGGAAGATGAGGTGACGTGTCTGCCCATACAACTTGTCTAAAATATGCCTGGAAGATGAGGTGACGTGTCTGCCCATACAACTTGTCTAAAATATGCCTGGAAGATGAGGTGACGTGTCTGCCCATACAACTTGTCTAAAATATGCCTGGAAGATGAGGTGACGTGTCTGCCCATCACTTGTCTAAAACATGCCTGGAAGATGAGGTGACGTGTCTGCCCATACAACTTGTCTAAAATATGCCTGGAAGTGAGGTGACGTGTCTGCCCATACAACTTGTCTAAAATAGGCCTGAAGATGAGGTGACGTGTTCTGCCCATACAACTTGTCTAAAATATGCTGGAAGATGAGGTGACGTGTTCTGCCCATTACCAACTTGTCTAGAAATATGCCTGGAAGATGAGGTGACGTGTCTGCCCATACAACTTGTCTAAAATATGCCTGGAAGATGAGGTGACGTGTTATCTGCCCATAGCAACTTGTATAAATATGCATGGAATATGAGGGGGTGACGTGTATGCCCATAACAACGGTATTCTAACTAGGCCTGGAGATGAGGTGACGTGTCTGCCCATTACAACTGTTAAAATATGCTGGAAGATGAGGGTGACGTGTCTGCCCATACAATTGTCTAAAATATTGCCGGGAAGAGTGAGCTGGTGACGGTTCTGCCCAGCAATGGTCTAAAATTATGCCTGGAAGCTGAGGTGACGTTGTTGCCCATACAACTGGTTTAAAATATGCTGGAAGAGATAGAGAGGGGTGACGTGTCTGACCCATACAACTGGTTCTCTAAAATAGCAGGAAGATGATGGTGACGTGTCTGCCCATACAACTTGTCTAAAATATGCCTGGAAGATGAGGTGACGTGTCTGCCCATACAACTTGTCTAAATATGCTGGAAGGTGAGGGGGGTGGTGACGTGTCTGCCCATACAACCTTGTCTAAATATGCTGGAAGATGAGGGGGTGACGTGTCTGCCCATACACTTGTCTAAAATATAGCTGGAAGATGATGGTCGACGTTCTGCCCATTAGAAAATGTCAAAATATGACCTGGAGATAGAGGGGGTGACGTGGCTTGCCATACAACTTGCTCAAAATATGCCTGGAAGTGAGGTGACGTGTTGCCCATACAACTTGTCTAAAAATATGCTGGAAGATGAGGGGACGTGTTCTGCCCATACAACTTGTCTAAAATTGCCTGGAAGAGATAGGTGACGCTGTCGCTGCCCATACAACCTTGTCTTAAAAATATGCTGAGATGGGTGACGTGCTCTGCCATAAAAACTTGGTCTAAAAAATTGTCCTGGAAGATGAGGGTGAGTGTCTGCCATAAAACTTGTCAAATATGCCTGGAAGAAAGATGAGAAGTGACGGTATGCCCATACAATTGTCTAAAATATGCCTGGAAGATGAGGTGACGTGTCTGCCCATACAACTTGTCTAAAATATGCTGGAAGATGAGGTGACGTGTCTGCCCATACACTTGTCTAAATATGCCTGGAAGATGAGTGGTGACGTGTCTGCCATACAACTTGTCTAAATATGCCTGGAAGATTGAGGGGGGGGGTGACGTGTCGGCCCATACAACTGTCTAAATATGCCTGGAAGATAGGGTGACGTGTCTGCCCATACAACTTGTCTAAAATATGCCTGGAAGATGAGGTGACGTGTCTGCCCATACAACTTGTCTAAAATATGCCTGGAAGATGAGGTGACGTGTCTGCCCATACAACTTGTCTAAAATATGCCTGGAAGATGGAGGTACAGTGTCTGCCCATACAACTTGTCTAAAATATGCCTGGAAGATGAGGGTGACGTGTCTGCCCATACAACTTGTCTAAAATAGCCTGGAAGATGAGGTGACGTGTCTGCCCATACAACTTGTCTAAATATGCCTGGAAGATGAGGTGACGTGTCTGCCCATACAACTTGTCTAAAATATGCCTGGAAGATGAGGTGACGTGTCTGCCCATACAACTTGTCTAAAATATGCCTGGAAGATGAGGTGACGTGTCTGCCCATACAACTTGTCTAAAATATGCCTGGAAGATGAGGTGACGTGTCTGCCCGTACAACTTGTCTAAATATGCCTGGAAGATGAGGGTGACGTGTCTGCCCATACAACTTGTCTAAAATATGCTGGAAGATGAGGTGACGTGTTCTGCCCGTACAAACTTGTCTAAAATATGCCTGGAAGATGAGGGTGACGTGTCTGCCCATACAACTTGTCTAAAATATGCCTGGAAGATGAGGGACGTGTCTGCCCAATACAACTTGTCTAAAATATGCCTGGAAGATGAGGTGACGTGTCTGCCCATACAACTTTGTCTAAAATACTGCCTGGAAGATGAGGGTACGTGTCTGCCCATACAACTTGTCTAAAATATGCCTGGAAGATGAGGTGACGTGTCTGCCCATACAACTTGTCTAAAATATGCCTGGAAGATGAGGTGACGTGACTGCCCCTACAGCTTGTCTAAAATCTGCCTCAGAGACGAAGTGTCTGCCTTTGCTAGTTGAGTGAGCTGCCTGCCATGTCCAAACGTCAGCTGGTGAAGGGCACAAGCAATTTTACGGGCCATACCCTTAGGGCCTGCAGCTCACCCGATTTCTCCTCCGGCAGTACGCCTGATGTACTGAAGTCGCAACCCATTCAGGGGCGGTACAAATATGACTCTGGTTCGGATCCTGTACTGTTTCTGTTTCTGCTACCACTGCTGCTTCTACTGCTGCTGCTGTCCCTACATATACAGCATATATACAGCATTTCCTGTTCAGCTACAATCAGCAGCTTCTAGGCAGCTCCCTGAGCTAAGCCTCGAGATTTCAACAAAACTGGAGAGCTGATTCTGTCTGCTATTATATTCTCAGCTGCTTCTTGATGCGCTACGTTGCTTTAGGTTTGGCTGCGTAGAAAGCCAGGGGAGGTGTCTAGAAGCTGCTGCTCGTAGCTGAAAACAAAAGCTTTGAGCTCCAGCACTTCTTCTTCTTCTTCTTCTTCTTCCTCTTCTATTTCCCCAGCCACAGATCCTTCTGCACTGCTGCTATTGCTCCAGCTCTTACTGCTGCTCACGCTATTACGAGAGTAACTACTAGCTACTAGTAACTACTACGGAGCCTGGGGGGTTCGGGGGGTCATGCGTCGCCATGCAATGACGGAATGGCGACTCAGTGGCGACACGTCGTCGAAAGAAGAAAAAAGTGATACACTCAACAGTCAAGATCCTGAAACCCTAAAACCTAAAACCAGTCAACATCCTGAGTCCTGACCAGGTTTGTTTAAAATGTTACGTCTCACGTCTGAGAAGCAGTTTTTTTAGTGCCTGTTATGTTGCAAACATAGATTCTGCCTAGTGGAACATAGATTTGGGCTCATTGAACATAGATTTGGGCTCATGAAACATAGACTCCAGATTACTACTTCATACCTCCATGGCAATGGCGTTGCAAAGCAGAAGTGTGACCAGAAGGAAGTGACTATTTTTCACGACCGGAATGATTCTATTCGCCCAGCGCTGCTCCTGTGGTGTCCCACTCCTTTTCAGCACCTCCAAGTCAACCTTTTTGAGCATAGCATAGCAAATTAAGTGAGCAAATTAGAGAGCATAGCATGGCATAGCACAGCATAGCAAATTTAGCGATCAAATTAGTGAGCATAGTAAAGCATAGCATAGCAAATTCAGTGAGCAAATTAGTGAGCATAGCATGGCATAGCATAGCATAGCATAGCATAGCATAGCATAGCATAGCAAATTTAGTGAGCATTGCATAGCATAGCATAGCATAGCATAGCATAGCATAGCATAGCATAGCATAGCATAGCATAGCATAGCAAATTCAGTGAGCAAATTAGTGAGCATAGCATAGCATAGCATAGCATAGCATAGCATAGCATAGCATGGCATGGCATGGCATAGCAAATTCAGTAAGCAAAGTAGTGAGCATAGCATAGCATCAGTGAGCCACATGGGGTACAAACAGAGGTACTACAGCCACATAAGATACTACAAGGGGACGATCCAGGGCTTATATTTATAGCTTCTCTCAGAAGGTTCTTGGCAGCTCCTCAAGCCAGCGACAGTGTTTCAACCAAAGATTTCAGTAGTTCTTGGCAGCTGGTTGTGTCAGCTTCCAGGTGCACTCGGTTGCTTTAGGTTTGCCAGTCAGGGGAGCTGCCTAGAAGCTTTTGCTTGTAGCTGAAACGGAAAGCTAAGGTTTGAACTAAATGGTGTGCAAACTAGGTTTAATCAACATGGATGAACAAACAAGGTTTATCCACATGGCTGTACAAAGGGTCGAGCTACATGGATGTACAAAAAAAGGTTGATCCACAAGGATGTACGAAGGGTTGGGCCACATGGATGTACAAAGGGTCGAGCCACATTGATGTACAAAGGGTCGAGCAACATGAGCGAAATGCGCCTCACTCTGATCGATGTTTCATTACGGTGTCAGAAACAGGGATTAAGTGTTTGTCAGGCGGGTTCCCAGAGACATGGCAGATGTCCAGATGTTTTAACGTGGTATTGAACATAGGTGTCTTCGACCCCATGCATGTTTTTTTTGTTGCAAGCATGCGCCCGTGAGTTTGTTTGCTTCCTGGTGCAGGCATGTGCCTGTGTGTGTGTGTGTGTGTGTGTGTATGTGTGTATGTGTGCGAGTGTGCATCTGTGCGTGTGGGAGTGTGCATGTGTGTGTGTGCATGTGCGTGTGTGCATGTGTGTGTGCGCATGTGTGCATATTTGCTCGCATGGGTATGCGTGCCACAGGTATCGCAGATTCATGGATGTTGAAAGACAGTTAAGGATGCAGGTGAGTCAGGTGAGTGGCTGGGTGCAAGCATCCACCCACATGCCTCGGGCATGATGCCAGCGTGAGTGTAGTACTTGTTAGGCTAGCAAGGATAAGCTCATGGCAACAATATCTCACCTTGTCAAGACTCAGAAGGCCCTTCAAGGGGAAGGGAGAGGGAGGGGGAGGGGGGGGTTAGTATCTGTTGGTGTTCACATACTGATCTCTTGAGATAGAGTAGAAAGGTCAAGATATGCTAGAGCAGCACAATTCGGATTGCACCTAAGATTGCTGATGCAAGCGCATGGTGAGGAGAAGGTTTCGTTGGAGTTCGGCAGGTTACTCGCGACATATATGTGGACAAGTCACTCTGTGCATACGCTTGCAATATAGCTCTTACCAGCGTTAACCCGCTCATGCAACCGGCAAAGAGCACCAAACCGATGGCCGTGCATATGAAAGCGATATTGGCTTCATAGCTGTTATTGGACCAGTCCAGCAGCCCCCGTCGCTGCCTGTTGCCTATTTCGAGCTGCTCGGCGATGCGACGCATCATCTCAGCCGTTCCATCATCAGCCATGCTGATCAAACGAAACTTGAAGATCCGGACTTGAACGTTTCGGACTTGCAATATATGTTTCTGCCTCGTTCACCCGTCCAGGGTTGTACACTGGAACCACTCAGATCAGTGATGGACTGAAGTGGAGCGAAGCAGTTTGAAATGCGTGTGTTCGAAATGAAGCGCACTCTTGGCGGCTTTTTGTAACAATTCCCGAGGAAAGGTGAGACGTGACAAGCGCACAAGTGTTCTGCGTCAAGTACTAGGCACCTTATTTGATCTGACTATCAGCTGGGCACGAGCTGGATTTGAAAAAGTGGTTGCTCATGGGTAAGTGACTATCAGGGCTGGTGGCGTGGGCGTGGGGGGAGTTAGCCCGTAGAAATCCAGGGCAAATCGGATCTCCTTTTCGAACGCACGTGGCTCGCCTTTCGAATTCAAGCCAACAGTTCAAGTTTGTTCGAAAGCTGCTTACCTCGGACTTCGCAGTAAGTAACTTATGACGATGACATACTGGAGCTGATGAAATACATCCTGATCAACGATACTTGTTCACTGAGTCTCTATTTCATTTTCTCGCGACACCAACTCTTTCCATAGTGTCCAGTAATTTCGATGAGAGTGCTTGTCATATGCTTTGGTGTCCTCCCTTAATGAAAAAGGTATGTGTAGCCAAGTGATCGGCTCGGGGACCTCCCTAGAAGCTGCTATGAAAAGCTGAAAAGAAAAACCCTGGCCACCGCACTCCCAAGGGACGGGGATCTGCTGTCGTTGCAAGGGACGGGGATCTGAAGTCGTGGCCAAGGTATGAGGAGGGAGATTATAAGTCGGGTAGAAAGGTTCAGTGAACTGGAAGGTTCAGTATAAAAAAAAATGGGTCTAAATAATTAGTTTGGGATGCCATATTCGCCGCACTCCCAATTGCAAAGGCGGGGATCTCAAGTTGTTGTCAAGAGATGGGGGAAGATATTAGGAGCTGGTAAGTAATTGATTTGGATTGTTACATGTTCTTTCGATCAACTCTGGGCTGCTCACAGTCTCCCAATTCCAAGTCTCCCCATACAAACCCTCGGAAACCAGAAAGCATGCTAAGCGGATTAGACAGTTCAAAGAATTGTTCAGATCCGAGCTGGGTAGGAAGGTATAGTTTCCAGGAAAATGCAGTATATGAGTGGTAAAAAACATATAACAGTAAAATGAAGTAAATTCGGCATACATTTAAGGACAGTGTGTATGAATGTGTGTACGTTACAGTCCAGGGGTAGGCCAAATAGGCTAAAGGGACTTGCCCAACCGTAAGGAAGGGCTTAAAGAGAAAAATCACTGATGAACTGACCCCCAAACAATAGTATAGTCGACGCCTCGACGGGGGCCCTGAGTTCGTGATACAGTGATAATTTAATTCTGCAATATAATGTATTATACAACATACAGCAAAATGAAGTAAATTACAGCGTTCCTCAAATCACAGTATACTGTCAAATACAGCATCGGGTAAAATGTTGAATATGGAGACAACAACGCATTCCGTCAAATACAGCTAAGTACGTACACAATCCCTAGCCTATGCAGCTCAGAGACAATCATTGCTACACCAGTGGAAGATGTCTTTAGGAAAGATAATGGATCTTTGAAGTCCTTCGCATGGCGGTATCTCATAGTAGCTATAGAATGGGTCTAAGGAAGAGCTCCAATGGCCATCTGCATCTTCCTGCAGGGCTGGACCAGGCAAGATAGACGTACCGTACACGCAGCATGACTTGGCAAATGACTTGGCAAACGACCCTTTGTCAAACTGAATTCAAGTAGATACTGAGCCGGCTAGGTCGCTCAGTAGCTGGCTCGCATTTGCCAAGAATCTCCAACAACGTCGTTTACCAACAAACTCCTGAAACCTGTACTCTCTGCAGTACGCCAACCTACCAGCACTTGGAACCGAAGCGCATGTGCAGAAGCTGGACTGGTGATGGTCATGGCCCAATGCTGGGTTGCAAGAAGTGCCGGTATTCAATCCGAGGATGTGTAGCTTGTAGGAGTGGGGCAGCCTCTGGTTAACTGCAATTAGTAACTAGAAATTTGTTTTTTTACTCTAAAACCTGGCTGGCTATTAACTGCAACCCTTGGCTGGGTAGTCATGGCCCAATGCTGGGTTGCCAGAAGTATTCCAGCAGAGCATGTGCAGCTTGAAGGAGTGGGCCAGCCTGTGGTGAAATGCGCGTAGCTGAAAAACACTGGCGGTGGCCATAGCATCCCCATCTAAACCAATTTTGTAGACCCACACTGCATTTTCCAGTACACTATACCTTGCTAACCGACTTATAATCTCTCCCCCATACCTTGTCAACGATTTCAGATCCGCGTCCCTTGCAATTAAGAGTTCGGTGGCCATAGCGCCCCATATACACCACATTTTTCAAGTTCTAGCTAGTTTGCAGTGTGTGCATTATTGTTGTGGGTGCTGTCACCATATCTTTGAGCTTGGCATAGAGCAGCTGCACGGAAAGAGGTGGTTAATCTTGTTAAGTCCGTGTGTTATATTTGCAGGTAATGTGGGTATCAGGGGTGTGGTGTGTGTATGGGTAACTGAGTATCAGGGGTGCGTGGGTATCAGGGGATGCGGGGGTGGGTGGGCATCAGGGGTTGGGCCTGGGGGTGGGGTGGGTGGGTGGGTGGGTGGGTAACTGGGTATCAGGGGTGGGTGGGTGGGCATCAGGGGTGGGGCCTGGGAGTGGGTGGGTAACTGGGTATCAGGGGTGGGTGGGTGGGTGGGTAACTGGGTATCAGGGGTGGGGCCTGGGGGTGGGTGGGTAACTGGGTGTCAGGGTGTGTGTGTGTATGAGTAACTGAGTATCAGGGGTGTGGTGTGTGTATGAGTAACTGAGTATCAGGGGTGTGTAGTGTGTATGAGTAACTGAGTATCAGGGGTGTGGGTGTGTGTATGAGTAACTGAGTATCAGGGGTGGGTGGGTGGGTAACAGGGTATCAGGGGTGGGTGGGTGGGTGGATAACTGGGTATCAGGGGTGGGTGGATGTGTGGGTAACTGGGTATCAGGGGTGGGGTGGGTGGGTGGGTAAGTGGGTATCAGGGGTGGGTGGGTGGGTAACTGGGTATCAGGGGGTGGGTGGGGTGGGCATCAGGGGTGGGGTGGGTGGGTGGGTGGGTAACTGGGTATCAAGGGTCGGTGGGTGGGCATCAGGGGTGGGGTGGGTGGGTGGGTGGGTAACTGGGTATCAGGGGTGGGTGGGTGGGCATCAGGGGTGGGGTGGGTGGGTGGGTGGGTAACTGGGTATCAGGGGTGGGTGGGTGGGCATCAGGGGTGGGGTGGGTGGGTGGGTGGGTAACTGGGTATCAGGGGTGGGTGGGTGGGCATCAGGGGTTGGGAGTGCTGTGAGCATAGCATCTCGATTTACACACATTTTGTAAACCCCATTCCTGTGGACCCCCCCTATGTACCATGCTATGAGACCCCCCTGGGGACTGCCCCCCTATATGCCATGCTATGAGACCCCCCTGGGGACCGCCCCCCTATGTGCCATGCTATGAGACCCCCATGGGGACCGCCCCCCTATGTGCCATGCTATGAGACCCCCCCGGGGACCGCCCCCCTATGTGCTATGCTATGAGACCCCCATGGGGACCGCCCCCCTATGTGCCATGCTATGAGACCCCCCCGGGGACCGCCCCCCTATGTGCCATGCTATGAGACCCCCACTGGATGCTGTCGCAATGTTTTTTAGCGTAGAGAAGCTGCATGGGAAGACGTGGGTCATTTTTGTTTTTGTTTTTTGTTTTTAGTTCTGGCCAGGGGAGGTGGGGTGGGGTGGGGTGGGGGGGCAGGAAATAAGGTGCTGTACCTCATCCTCGCATTAAATAGAGCTTATCCTCAGGATCTGAGTACAACTTTCCCACCCCGAAACAGCAAAAAACGAAGTTAAACAGGAAATTGGAGGTCTCCAAAGTTGTTTTGACCAAAATATTAACTGAATGATAAATCACCTGTGGGAAACCCCATTGAAGATGTAAGAGAATAAATGGATAGGGAAATAAAAGATCTTTCGAATGACCCCCATTTTAGGTAGGGTAGGGGGGGGGGGGGGGGGGGGGGGGGGGGGGGGGGGGGGGGTAAGGTTTTTTTAGGGGGGGGGTAAACACTTGTTTTCAACTTTATTTCCCCCCTGCTTTTGTATGTATTTTTCACAATTTCAACTCTCATCTGAATCAGAAACCGTAGTGAACATGCGGTCCCAAATCTGTCTTCCTACCCCCCCCCCCCCCCCCCCCCTGGTTCTGGCTCCAAATACTTAAACGACACCCATGGACTGGATTGCTTACATTCTTGTTGCCCTATCCCCGTGACCCTTCCTATTTTGTTTTTTATTGCTCCATGTTTTTTTGGCAAACTATAGGCTGCTCACCGTTTTTCAATGCCAAGAACCCCAGTGCGATGCCCATGGAAACCAGGGAGCCAACTATAAGGAGTAGACAGTTTAAAGACTTGGCCAGGTCAAAGTCAAAGTGACCCCCCCCCCCCCCCCCTTAGAGCCATGCTATGAGACCCCCATGGAATGATATCACCACATCTTTGAGCTTGGCGTAAAGCAGCTGCATGGGAAGAGGAGGGCCAAATATCTATTTTGTGTGTTTTATGTGCAGGGGTTGGGGGGGCTGTTGTATAATTAGACAACACCCACTCCATGGGTAGCTGTAAATGTGGTCCATTGTTTTCGATACCCATTCCATGTACTTCACTCACTCCATGCACACTCTCCATGTACTACATCCGCTTCATACACCCACTCCATGCACACACTCCATGTACTATACCCACTCCATGCACTACACCCATTCCATGCACCCACTCCATGTACTACACCCACTCCATGCACCCACTACATGTACTGCACCCACTTCATCTACACACACTCAATGTTCCACTCCATGCAACACACGCACTCCATGTATCATACCCACTCCATGAAATACACACACTCCATGTACCCACTACATGAAGGATACAAACTCCATGTATCACACAAACTCTATGCACCCTCTCAATGACCTACATCCACTCCATGCACCCACCACATTTCATCCTCCAGTGTATGCTCCAAACCTGTCAGCGTTAGCTGTTCTATGTTTCTACCTGTCGCTCTCAACCTCTGACAAAACCCTAGGCACCCCCTCAATGTACAGCACTCATTCTGTGTACCACTCTACGAAACACCCACACTCTATGTAAAAATCAACATATCACTCCATACTATGTACCACACACACTCCATGTACCACTCCATGCAACACACACTCTCACACACACACACTCCATGCAACACTCTGTTTACCACACACTCTTACATGTACCACTCCATGGAGTTCCATACCATGTACCATTCCATGTATCACAAACAGTACATGATCCCACTCTATGTACTACATACACTCCACATATCACACCCACTCCATGCACCCACCACATGTCATCCTCCAGTGTACATCATCCACTCTGCGCACCACTCCATGAAGCACACACACACACACTCTATGTATAACTCCATACCATGTACCATTCCATGTATCACACCCACTCCATGCACCCACCACATGTCATCCTCCAGTGTACAGCATCCACTCTGCGCACCACACCAAGAAGCAAACACACACTCCATGTGCAACTCCTTACCATGTACCATTCCATGTATCACACCCACTCCATGCACCCACCACTTGTCATCCTCCAGTGTATGCTTGAAACCCATGACACCCCTCCATGTACAACATCCACTCTGCGCACCACTCCATGAAGCACACACACACTCCATGTACAACTCCTTACCATGTACCATTCCATGTATCACACACACTCCATGCACCCCCTCAATGTAATACACACACTGCATGCAACACACCACGCACCACTCCATACAATGTACCACTCTATATACCACTTCACGCAATGTGCTACTCCATGTACCACTCAATTTATCTCACACACCATGCACCCACCACATGGCATCCTCAAGTGTATGCTCAAAAACCTTGACACCCACTCCATGTAGCCAAACCCATCCAATCCCACGTCATGCAAGCCTCCCTTCACTCAAGGGCTACATGCACACAAAGAGTGGCATCCACAGACCAACATGTATTGCAAGAACAAACACAATGTAAACAACCCCATGCAGCCAACCACTTTCAAATCCACTGCATGCATGCATCCCTTCAATCCCACTACTTGCACACAAAGAATGGCACCCACTGGCCAACACGTATTACGAGCATAAACACTATGGTAACAGCCCCATGCTGGCGTCTCTTCGCTCCCACGACATGCACACAAAGAGTGGTACCGAATCCACAGTCGAACACATATCTCAAGCACAAATACAACGTTAAAAAATCCATGTGGCTACCCCCATCCAATCCCACTCCATGGATGCATCTTCTCTCTCACTACATGCACACCAAGACTGGCACCCACTCCAGAGCATATCTCAAGCACACACAATGGTACCAACCCCATGCAAACAACCCTTCAAATCCACTCTATGACACTAGTGATATGCCTCCCCAAAAGCCACTTCCAACTTTGATGGTGTGTATTCTGATAGACACTCAGATCTGAATTGAACACCCTGTGTCCGAACATCAGGTACTTCGGAACTCACCTGCACCATGGGCTTTTTATTCCTTTCGTCTAAATTCCGGTACAGACTGATACTCAGGAACCTCCATTCGATGCCAGCGCATATAACGAGAGAAGAGAATCCCAGGAGGAAGCCGAACAGATCTAGAGACATCCCAGAAACGTTTACGTGATGACTATGTTGGTGGCGCACGCTCGAAGCGATGTTGCCTCCCACATACTGTGAAGTAGCCCAGAACTGGGACAGATGGCTAGGCTCTGATGCAATAATCGTTTCTTGGGGGGTCGCGTCAATGGGAGAGTTGTGCGGGGGTTGGGAGGGGGAGGGTGCAAGACCTAGCGCAAATTGCACAGGGGAAGGTGGGTCGCTGAGTTGCGAGAAAAAGAGGCGGGGAGGGAAGGCACTGGCAGGGTTGGGATGGGTTCTTTATTAATGGCGCAGTTATTTAGTTACCTTGGCTGACGAGTTTGGCCGACTTCAGGCTGGAGTGGTCACACTCCGGTGGGGACCTTGGACCTGGGCCAGACGGCCTGCTTCACCTTGAACCAAAGCTGCGTGCCTTGAGTTTCTGCACCTACTGATCGCAGGGAGAGGCCGCGAAAGCGCGTATTGATAAAGTTCACAGTTGCTCGTGGGTACGACAAACCGCCAAACACGCGACTCTAAATCGGCGACGGCTCACTACCAGGCCAGGTGGAACACGTGGCCACCGGCACTACCCACATAACTAGCAAGTAGAGATCCGGGCGGTGTGTGTGTGTGTCTGTGTGTGTGTGTGTGTGTGTGTGTGTGTGTGTGTGTGTGGGGGGGGGGGGGGGGGGGGGGGGGGGGGGGGGGGGGGGGGGGGGGGGGGGGGGGGGGGGGGGGGGGGGGGGGGGGGTATCAATTAACTTGCACATCCATCCATCCACACAATAGCAGGTGTGCAACGTCCTTGCAAGCCAGAAATACCAATGACACTTGCAGACTTGATGACACACTTACTATATCAAAGCGATGGGGAATTCTGGCAGGTGCGTGTAGAAGTAATCTAGAAGCTGACTAGATTAGGGTTGAATGAGTCAGAGTATAGCACGAGTTTCTTTGAGTACGAAGAGGGCAGTTGCAGATGTATCTTCCTCTTCAACCTCACAAGTGAATAATTCATGTCAAGCTCATGACTTCAACTCTTGCTCAAGTAAGTTGGTGATGATAGCTACAATGCTAATACTCTCCCCCCTCCCTGATCTACTCACACGCTATGCACTTCTTGGGCAATTCAGGCGATGATTTGGGAGGCACGGGTCGTGCATCGGACATCGTCTGCATGCAATATCTCACCATTCCCTGGCGGCTATTTCCGCACAATTATCGTGACAATTTCGACTTGACACTATTTCAACGATGCCAGTTCGCACGAACGTATAGCCATGCATACAAGGAAAGCCATCATCTCAGTATTTCGACGACGAAGGGTTATCTCCCGCGAGATATCATAGTTATTTCAAGGGCACGTATGGGCGAGTGTCTCGATGATCTATACAATGGTCTCTCATCAAACTATGGAAGTTGGCAAGGAGGTATCGAAGTCGAAAAGTCGAATGCTTGATGACTTTACCGAAGAACAATTGATAGGCATGATCGAAAAGAACGAGGGTGCGAGCTTACATGCATGATCGGAAATAACGAGGCTGCAATTCACGACTATTTACTTAGCCTTGCGCGATATCGGATATTCCTTTGTGAGGGTGTTGTAAGCTATGGTTGGGCATGATTACATCACCATCCGGATGTCCGAATTTGACGCCGTTTGTGACGAAATTGACTACTAGGCATTTTGCGAGAACATGACTACATGATTACATCACCATGTCACCATCCATCATCCATGGATCACCATCGCGCTGAACTTTGCGTCCGAATACATCATTAGCAATTTGGCCAATTTCGTGTTGTAAATTGAAATCAAGCATCGGGGGGAAAAAGTTGTAGGCGAGGGTGGATTATTGCCTTGGCTTGGGGTAGACGGGAGAGAGGGAACTCGATATAGCGAAACTCGTGTTTAGTCGGATTTGTCTCACAAGTCTTGCGGGGGGGAGTCCATAATTCGAGTTGGAATTGGAGCATTCGATCAAGTGCACTTCAAATTCTCAAAAATATAAGAATCCTTAATAATTATCTAATTTCCAGAATTCTTAGTTTCACGACCCATGGCTTGAATTGCTAGAAGTTGAGGGAAAATGTAAATATTTGGATATTAGTGCCCACTCCATTAGCATACACTACGGCCACGTGATACATTTGGCCCTGAAATACCATATCCACCCCCTTCTCGCTCATATGGCACTTGCTTGTGAGATATGAAATCCTATTTGCTTCGATCCAATAGCATTTGTTCTCAAAAAAATAATGCATCAATATGCAAGGGAATGATTTGTTAGTAATCATTGTTCACCATTGGTTCATATTGTAGTTGACCGCATGTATAGTAGAATTCAAGTCGCAAGTTGCGATTATGTCCCCCCCCCCCCCCCCCCCCCCCCCCCCCCCCATAGAGAAGGAGCATCGCGGTTTGGTAGAATCCACCTTTCATTATGCGATATACACTTCCTTAATCCCCTCTTGACAAACAAAATAGAAGCCTCGCTAAAACAGGTTAAGGGCATGATTTGGTGGCGCTTCTATTTTCAATCAAGCTCTAATGTATTGTTTTGGCCATCCTCACGTAAATAATTTGGCTATCCTCACACTTAAAAGCTTGTAGTGTCCTGGATTTTAATTATCTTGCCAACGCGTTAGATCTCTTCAACTTCAAAAGTGAATATTTGATATCAAGTGCCTGCCTCTAACTTTTGCTCAGGAGCCCTCCCTACCAAGTCGTTTGCCGTAAGAGCCACCGTCTTCATCTATTGCCGTAACCCAACCATGGGACACCCTATCAACATAGGTATTTTGCTTGAGTTTCACACAAAAAATCTAAATCTACTCTTAAGCTTAGAATTAGGGATTGTTAGTTGAGATTTCTTAGGAAAATAGCAATTCCCCCTTACATATATAGTGGGTTATTTATAAATCCTTCCAAGCAGGTGATGCCCCGTACCGGTCTTTAAAGTTGGTGCCCTATACCGGTCTTTATAGTTGGTGCCCCATACCGGTCTTCAGTGTTGGTGCCCCGTACCGGTCTATATAGTTTGTGCCCCTCACTAGTCTATTAAGTAGGTGGTAAAGATATAAAGGAACAACACCCCCGTACGGGAATTATGACATTGTAGGTTGAGTTAGTAAGAGCTTATTTAATATGTGACTTCAAATAGATAGGGGCTAGTCAAGCGGGGGGAGAGGGAGAGATCCACACCTTGATCAAGCAACCAGACCAACAAGGGGGGAAATAAATGATGAAGCTTGATCCACTTCACAACATAGTTCCACATTGGTAACAAGGGTCCGCGGCTCACCAAATAATATTTGAGGGATGATGTAGGCACCAGCCCGAGTCCCTGTGGGATCCCCTACGTAAGCCTTCAATCATTTCAACAACCCTACAGCTCACAAAAGCAGCTAGCCAACACGTAAGGTAGAAAAATATAATTAGTCCCGTAGGGTGGGTGCAATGATTGTTACGAGAAACATGATTTGAGCTGGGCATGTTGGAGTTTCGTCCACTAGCCAAGCTAGTGAGGCTGGCCAAAACTCAGCCCACCCACTTCATCCTACTAGCTGGGTAGAATGGAGAGGGTGGGCTAAGCTTTAATCAGCCTCACCAGCTTGGCTAGTGGACGAAACTCCATTTTGCCCAGCTCAAATCATGTTTCTCGTAACAATCATTGCACCCACCCTACGGGACTAATTATATTTTTCTACCGAAAGTGTTGGCTAGCTGCTTTTGTGAGCTTTAGGGTCCTTGAAATGATCGATGGCTTACGTAGGGGTTCCCACAAGGGCTTGGGTTGGTGCCAACTCTAGCTACACCATCTCTTAAATATTATTTGGACAGCCGTCGACCCTTGGTACTTGGGTCGAACTAAGCTGTAAAGTGGATCAAGCTCCGTCAGATATCTTTCCCTTAGTTGATTATTAGGTTGTTTTATCTAAGTGTGAAGCCCTCCCTCTTCCCCCACTTGTATGGACCCCAAATTTGTTTTCGTAGAACCACGGATGGGATTCAATTGGCTCTTACTAACTCAACCCCGAAGCGCTATCCCGTCCACGAGCCTAAACATTTCAACCACGGATTATTTTTCAAATCTGAAGGGGGAAATCTCATTATTTTGTAAGTTTCTCCTCCTCCGAGGATAACAACCACAATCCGATTCTAGAGCATCAGTTCGGCGTGAAGCACCACTACCATAGCGGGGGGTCTGGTTCAACATGTCCACCTCCACTATCACAGGTGGTCCACCTATTGACAACGGGGACCATTTAGCCGCCTGTAGGTCTCCCACTGGCAGAACTACTTCATGACTTGCTACAACTGAGGAGGAAAAAGCCAAGTGAAGACCCAATGCCCTAGCCCACCCTGGGGCCTATATGGTTGACTCACATGTTGTAGTTCTCACCCACCATCCGGACATGTTATAGGACCTTGGAAGCTCTGTTGTACCCGGATCTCGTGTCATCTGTGTGAACGATCTAAGTAAGTCCCGGGGCCCCAAGGACTTCACCATGGTTGTCATGTTTTGCCCCTCACTCCCAGCTCCCCCTTGCAGTTTTGATACATTTCTTGCCGGGCTCATCAAAGAACTTTAAGAGATAAACGAATACTCCAAGATTGTTTTACAAGTTTAGGTATTTTATGCTCGGTCCTCCCGCTATTTTCATATAGTGAATCACGGGCACTCTTGTCTACAAGAGGACTAAGGATTGGGGGGGGATGTCATAGTTCGACGAATATGTCGTACTACGAGTGCGTATTTACCAATGCCCTTAACAACCCCCCTCCCTTAAATGGCTCCCTAAGGATCCAAGGCATAGCCCTTTGTCTGTAATTAAGTGTACTCACGGTCGAAGGTCTTTAGGGACTTTGTACCGCTAGTTTGATAGTAGGGGAACTGCCTGCCGCTATGTGCACTATAGTTGTCGTACTAGCGGTACTACTATTGCCATCTCTCTTATGCTTCGCAAGTCCCTCTTGTGCTCATCTGTATACCTATGTAATAAAGTATTGACCTACAAGTATTGCAGCCGTTGAATTCACTGTAAAAATAACCCACTCGTGACACTTCAACTCCTCCTAGCTATTTTAAATACGTTTTATAAGAGATGTAGGTGATATAATGATCTAGATTTATCCTAACCTAGCTTCCCCCGCGTAGGCGGGTCCCTTGCTCCGAACTTCGTGAGATGTTGCCTTTATTTATGAACGATTGTACGAAGATGTTCTATCAAATTGTTTGAAAATAATGCTTTGCTTTGAATTGATTATACTACTACCGAAGAAGGTGAGTGGATTTAAAGGTTAGAGCCATAGAACTGCGTTCAAGTTCATGCTCTAAATCGCAGAGTTGGTAGTTTGGTACAAGAGTCCAAGATGTATACAACAACAATCTACCCTCATTACGACTAGGAAAAGCTCCGCCGTATCTAATATAATCCTTCGAGTCAAGAGCCAGTGAAGGTAGACTAACCCTTTGAGGCAAAAATCCTTGTCAGAAAGTAATTCATTTCCACGGGGTGTAGCTAGCTTGTCTTAGGTCATCTATTTGTTTCTCCTTAGTAATTGTTTTCACAACCGGTAATGATTTAATTATATTGTAGAATTACATTATCACTATAGCACAAACTCGGTTGGGCAAGTCCCTTCAACAAATTTGGCCTACTCGTAGACTGTAACATGCACACATACATCCAAAGACGGTGAACACCCAAATCATTGGCGAAATCAATTTATTATAAACTTTGGGGTTATCTATGTTTTGTTTTAGACACTAATGTAATGCAATTGTACTAAGAGACTCATATTGCAATTTGCAAATACCTATGTATTGTTGTTAACGGACTTGTTACAGTTCTAGACATGGACAAGTCTTTAAATAGTATAATCCGCTTTGTATGCTCCCTAGCAGGTCTTCCGCAGGTCTCATACTGGGGGACTTGGAATTGGAAGACCGTGAGATACCCATAGCTAGCTGTCTGAAAAAACATATAACAATAATACCAAACGATATAGTTATGAGTGGCTTGAGGGTCAGCATGTAGGCCGAGAGGCGCATCAAAAGGCACCTGTTAAGTCTCCCCTTTCCATTCATTTATCAACGAGGGCTTCACTTACACAAATACGTACATACAAATCTAGTTGTGTGAGGCTGCGAATGACGAGGCTTCGTCAGGACGGCACATGAAGGTTTTATAGATAGCGAGAACACCCATCGTTTAGGGAACCGGTCCGGCAATAAGACCCATAGTTTCGAGAATAGGCCATGAGGAAGCTCAAAGCTGATCGGACTAGGCTTATCTAGCTTTACATGGCCAAGGGTAGTTGGTCAATCCCTCGGACAATACCCCCCCCCCCCCCCCCCCTCGAACTCTAGCAACCTCCTTCCACACACACTCACGGACATGAAACTTCAACGCGAGACCCTGCCATGCGGCTTGGGTTCGAATTCGACAGTCGTGTTGTCCTCAAATTGTTCAATTTCTTTGAGTACGTATAGTATGCCAAAATGCCCCCGACAAAACTTAATGCTCCACTATTATCCTAGTGATTGGTCAACGTTCAACAAATGCATTGAATCCAATAATGGAGCAAGGGCGTGAGGACTGGCTTAAATGTGCTGGGTTGGTGAGCGGCACCGGGTCATATGCTTTTGCTGCAAAAAGACGCTAAATAGAAAGATAAATGCCATCAAGCTTCAGCTTCATTCAGCAATTTAGCAGCTCGCCATCTTCCAACTCCAAGATAAGGGCATGGTTAGTAAATTATAAACACACCACTATACCACACCACACCCTTGCGTGCATATTGAAAAATCATACGGGTCTGGGTAGTATAAACAAGTGCCTAAATTTAACTAATAGTTAACTGGCCGCCTATGTGCAGTCTAACCCTTAACAATGCATCATAAGATAATGTGCAAGGATTAAAGCTCGCTTACCGGCAGACGGCATCTTTTTGAATTTGGATTTTTGAACTTGATTTTGGGAAATTGGCTACATACCTAATATTATGATGAAAGGGGGTGGCCGGATGGGGGGCAATTTGCAAAAAAAAAAAACTGTGCACAGACCATGCGCACCTCAAAAAACATGACTTTGTGTTGTGTTGTGCTCATTTGTTAAAATCTTACTTGTGCGCACTTGGGTGGGTGGGCAACCGAAGGTGAGCCCCACTAATGGAATTAAGGTATATAGGTCAAAACAAAATATCTTCTGTGTGTGTTAGTGTGGGTAGGGTGTAGGTGGGGTGGGGGGCAAATAGAGAGGCGAGGCAATTGTACCTATACCTTTATCTATATCTACATACAGAGGTCGATGGTGTGTCCTTGTGTGGCTTGAGGCGATGATCCAGTCAAGATCAGGGTGCACACATAACATAGCAGCTCCATGCTTAGGTAGTCATCCCATACCTAGGACCTAGGCACTATGTGTACCAACACCCATGATAGCACCATCACGAGACAGCATCTTGTTCGAATGACCGAACAGGAACTTGGGGCCAATCTGGAGAAGGTTGAGATGGGTTGGAGTTGTGTGTTAGGTTAGGTTAGGTCAAGCTTGCCTGCCTAAGAACTAGAAGTCTAGAACACTGCAATTTTTGTGTTAGCCATACACGGGGGGTGTTCAAAAAGTATGTGGAGAGGCGCAGGCTGATAATTGTCACTTATTCGGTTGTTGGCCCCGAAACCATAAAAAAATAGGAAAAAGCGTATGGGGGCTGAGATCTGGGGGGTCCCAAAGAGGGGGGGGGGGGGGGGGGGGGGGGGGGGGGGGGGGGGGGGGCAAAGCCGATCTCATAATTTAAGTTATTGAAGACGCCTAGAACACTGCAGGTTTTTGTTAGCGATACATCTTACGAACTACAAAGTTCTAGGGAGAGTTTGATTATATAGTCTCCCAGCCTTTAGGCCATTCTTGGGATTGTGGGTGTCATCTGGCATAGGTGTCAAGGCAACGCCATTCAAACCGAATCCTCGGCGTCACTAGTTTGTGTAGAGAGAAACACCTCCGGGGGTGAAATTCCTTTCACTACTTAAAAAATCTGCTAAGTGAAGGTAGAGGGGTGTGTGGTTTGGGGGCATGCTAAACGAGGGGTGAGTCATGGGAAGGAGGGTCTGCACATTTGTGTTGGGAATAGAGGCACCCAGTTGCAGGTATTGTGCTTGCATGGGCATTCCATGGCAAAAAAAAGATAACGCCTTGAAGGGCGTGGTGTTAAGGGGACCCTCCCGTACGCCGCAGCTGGGAAAAGTGACCGTGGCAGACATAGTCAGTGTCACCCCCTAGGCGCTGCTGGGACAGGAGGCGATATATTCTCTGTGCAGCTTGAGATTAGTTTGAGATGAGTTTGTCTACATGTTCGCGACTGATCCCTAAGGTGGAGAGATTGGTAATAGTTGTGATGGGTATTGTACTTGCCTATGCATTCCATGGTAGAAATTCCGATTGCGCTGAAAGGGGTTGGGGGGCAATTTGCCTACAAAAACTGGGCACAGACTGTGCGCACTTCCCAAAACAGTGCATTGTGTTGTGCTAATCTGTAAAATCTTACTTGGGCGCTTGGGTGGGTGGGCAACCTAAGACGAGCCCCACGAATAGCCATAGGTCAGAACAATATGTCTTCTGTGTGTGTCTGTTGGTGTGGATAGGGATAGGCAACCTGATCAGACGTAGTTTGTGAATGTATGTCTAGGGGGTAGCCAATTTGGCTCCAGGGGCTTTACAAACCAATTACATACTGATGTTCCAGCCTTACCTGGGAACAGCCAAAAATCTTGAGGCACTCCAGTTTGGAGCAAGCATCTGCCACTACGCCCAAGGCTGCCTCCGTCACGAGCCTGTATGCAACAGGTATTTCTCAATCGATCAATCAATCGATACATTAAGATTACGCCTTATTAAGAGGCGTGAGCGAGGTTGAGGGGGACCATCCAGTTTGCTTTCACTGAGGCCGACCACCAAAGGAGTTTTTCAATACAACATTGTCTGTATGTCTGTCAGCTAGCCAGCCAGTCAGTCAACCAGCCAGCCAGCCAGTCGGTCGGTCGGTCAGTCAGTCAGTCAGTCAGTCAGTCAGTCAGTCAGTCAGTCAGTCAGTCAGTCAGTTGGTCGGTCGGTCAGTCGGTCGGTCGGTCGGTCGGTCGGTCGGTCGGTCGGTCGGTCGGTCAGTCAGTCAGTCGGTCGGTCGGTCGGTCGGTCAGTCTGTCCGTCAGTCCGCCAGTCCGTCCGCCAGTCCGTCCGTCCGTCCGTCCGTCCGTCAGTTATTGCTGCTGTTTCAGTATCGATCAACTAAAAGAATACATGACAAGCCCGCGTCCTTTTGTCCATGCGTGTTTGCGTGTGTGTGCGCGCGCATAACAGTTCAGAAGTCGCCAACTAGATAAAGGGACTCGTCTTCACACAATGCAACAACAGCACCTACAGACCTAACTATATGGAACTCAAGGTGGTTGACTGAAACAGTTTTGTTTTCAGCTTTATGTAGGTCAAGTGAGGTAGCAAATGGTGCGACGCAAGCCCTCCACCCATTCCCCACCACCCACCACACCCAAGTGGGGTAGCAAAAGGTGCAACGCAAGCCTGATTCCAGATTGACTGTGGCATAGCACGGCTGTAGCGTGAATTGCGGTGCAACACACACACACGCACATACACATACACACACACACATGTAGGGGATCTTCAGCATCAGTTTTGTTTTCAGCTGTCTGTAGCACAAGTTGGGTAGCCAAGGTGCGACGCAAGCCTGATTCCAAGACCATGGCGTAGCACGGTCACTGAAAAGATCTCACCTGCACCTGCAACTCAGCAGCACCTACATCCCTAACTAAATGGAACTCAAGGTAGTTGAACGAGAAGCTCTCACCTGCAGAAGCTGACGTCAAGCGACTCCAGAGAGTTGGCGCAGCTAGCAGCTAGGGTGCACATCGTCAGGCTTCCAAAACTGTTTATCGGGCAGACAGGAAGAGGGCACTGGATCAGCACATGTTGGCATCAAATCGTGTGCTTAATGGTTGTCCATTTGTTGCTAAGAGATGAGGTCGGTAGTTTGAATTCCCTCTCTACCGCTTACTATTCCCCCCTCTACCGCTTTCGAATCCACCCTAAATCACTTTCATTTGGTGGCAAAATATTCGTTGTCTGGCTTCCAAAACAGTACATCGGTCATGCAGGAGGAGAACACTGTTTCATTGCTAGGGTTTAGGGTTTAGGGTTGAAGGTTTAGGGTTTAGGATGCAGGATGGGTGGAAACCCGCAGCATTAGCTGCCCTTCTTCTATTGCTCCATCCCCACTATATCAATTATATGTGTTAAACCCAACCTCAACCCAACATGGGGAGTATATCAGTTATTCCTAGTTCCTCAGTCAGTTATTGATCGTGCGACGCGCGGCGCAGCACACACACATGCAGGCCTACTTACTTTGGCACCCTACTGGCAATCAGCTACTGCAGCGTACCAGCTCATTGCCTCCTGATAGCAAGCCTGATTCCAGGACTGTAGCATGGCACGGTCGTAGCGCAAAGCGTGGCGCAACATACACACACACACATGTAGGCCTACTTACTTAGGCACCCTACTGGCAACCAGCTAATTGCAGCATACCTGCTGATTGCCTCCTGATAGCAAGCCAAATTCCAGGGCAGTGGCGTAGCATGGCCGTAGCGCTAAGCGAAGCGCGACACAACACACACACACATGTAGTCCTTCTTACTTAGGCACCCTACTGGCAACCAGCTAATTGCAGCATACCTGCTGATTGCCTCCTGATAGCAAGCCAAATTCCAGGACAGTGGCGTAGCATGGCCGTAGCGCTAAGCGAAGCGCGACACAACACACACACATGTAGGCCAACTTACTTTGGCACCCTACTGGCAATCAGTTGTTGCAGTGTACATGCTGATTGCCTCATCATAGCAAGGACTGTGGTGTAGCATGACACGGCGCAACACACACGCACACACACACACACACACATGTAGGCTTACTTTGGCACTCTACTGGCAATAAGCTGTTGCAGCATACCGCGGGCGGCCACTGCCGCGAGGCACTCATCTGTCAGTTTGTTGCAGCAGCGTATTGATAGCACCTGAACGATCAAACAAATGAGATGGCATTCACGGCATTCAACACAAGCGTTTGGCAGCACATGGACAGTCAAACATACAGGATGGCTAACCACAAGTACCAGCCAACACCTGATAATGATAATGATAACGCCTGGTGGGGCGTGGTGTTAAGGGAACCTGTCGTACGCAGGCAGAGCACGGTCTAACGCCTCGTCTGGACAAGCTACCACCGCGGTTGACAGCGACCTGCAACGCTAAGGGTGACCGTAGGGGGAATCGAACCCCGGACCCTTCGTCGTTCAAGCGATTTGGTGTACCACTAGACCAATCGTATCACTGAAACGGGATGCCAACACCTGAAGAGACAAGGAAACTTTAACTAATATTGTCTGGGTGGAAAACGTGTTGTAAGGCAAGGGAAATTCAGGTACTTGTAGCACTCGATTACTATAGGTTCACACACTTCTACTATGGCAGTATTACACCCCCACCCCCCACCCCCCCACCACACACACACACCTGCACACAAACACACACACTGTAACCAATATTGTCTGAGTGGAAAACGTGTTGTAAGGCAGGGGAAAGTCAGGTACTTGTAGTACTCGATTACTACAGCTTCACACCCTTCTACTATGGTAGTATTACCCCCCCCCCCCCCTACTAACACCGTGGCAGCTGTACAGTGAAAGGGCCTCCAGGGCAGGTTTCAAGGCAATAGCCATGAATATAGCATCTGTAACATGGAGTTGACAATCAAATAATGCTACATAATGACCAACCTGGAGGTGCTTGCAGCCACTAGCCAAAGCCATCATGCCCTTCTCACTAACACCGTGACAGCTGTCCATTCGAAGGACCTCCAGGGCAGGGTTTGACAAGGCAAGAGCCATGACTCCAGCATCTGTGACCTGGAGTTGGAAATCAAATCATGTAGTCAATGATATATACATATATGCAAGGGGGGGGAGGAAAAAAAGCTGACGTACCTAATTTTCGTTTTAAATAGAGCTTATCTTCAGGATACGATTATAACTTTTTTTTTTCACCCAAAATAAAGTTGAACAAGAAGTTTGACTCCAGCATCTGTTAACTTGAGTTGAGATTCAAATAAAATGATCAATGATATGTACATCTGTATACATACATATACACATACATACATACAAGGCAAGAGCCATGACTCCAGCATCTGTTAACTGGAGTTGAAAATCAAATAATATTATAAATGTTTTTTTCTTCTTTTTCTTCTCCCCCAATTTTTTCAAGGTATTTCTAACTTTTTACTGAGTGTGCCATTTCTTTTCGAAATTCGACAGGTGGAGGCGTATCGGAGAGGCGAGTCCATTGTCACCGCCACTGTCGTCATGCATTGCATACAGTGGGGGTCGCAGCCATGTGCCCCCCCCCCCCCCCCCCCCCCCTCACACACACACACAAACCTTCCCCCCCCTCCCATATGGGGGGTCGAACGCATTTGCCCCCCCCCCCGCCCCCCACCCTCGCCCCCCCCTCGCCCCCCCCCCCCCCCACACACACACACACCTTCCCCCACCTCCATCTGGGGGGATCGCAACATGTGCCCCCCCCCCCCCCCCCCCCCCCCCCTTGCTGCCCCCCCCCCCCAACACACAACACACATTACCCCCCTTCCCTAGGGGGTCTCGACCATGGGGTTTGGCTGAGCGGGACATGGGTATACTGCTTCGAGAGGTTCAGTCACGACTCTCATAAGGCAAGGAAAAGAGGGAGATCACTTGCTGTAAGGATAAGATGCAATGATGGTGGCCTGGATTTTGGCGGAGCCCCTCCTCTCAAGGGGGGCGGAGCCCCCAGGGTTACCACCCATTTTCTTTTCCGTTTGTCTGACACCGGACAAAAAGAAAAACTTTAAAAGACTGAACGTCATCCACGTTCGCGTAACTAACAACTAACCTCGCTTCGGTTAGCTCCAATTGTTGCCACCCTTTGTTCCTTTGCCAACACCTCCGCCAATTTTTCCTCGTCGGGCTTGCAAGCTGCATCATAGACTTGTTGAATCGCAATTTGAATTGAATGGACACTACTTTGGTCTACTATGACTCTTTCAGCCAGCTCCAATACATGACCCGATGACAGGCTTAACAACTGATTTTTTTTTTGTTACCCACCTGATCCCCCCCCCC
>JACBWV010000610.1:1567627-1572627 GCA_013435795.1 Chlamydomonas sp. ICE-L
GCTCACCTTCTACTCTGCGATTGGCCTCCTGCTAAGTATGCCTGTTGCGCATACTGCCCCGATTTCTTTCTCTTTTTTCCCGCCTGAGTTCTCCCCCTGATTTCGGTAGCGCTACAGTTCGTCTTCCTACAGCTTGCTCCCCTGCTCTCTGCAAGACTTTTCCCTTGCGTAAGAGGCCTGTCGCTGCGCACATACGGGAGTGACGTGGTGAGTCAGCCAACCTGTCAGACATGTCCGAATCGCATCCAAAAATTCCCAATGTCACAAACTTGACTGCAAATCTTCCCCACTGGGCATTGAGAAACATGTCGCTCGCATTGTGCCATAGCAAGTACGCATCAAAAGTTGACACATGAAAATCTCCTGAGCCTTTCTCGCCCTACACTTGACCGAACATCTCCAATCAGCAACTTGACTGGCAACCTTTCTTCTTTCCCACGCATCGAGAACATGTCGTCGGCTGTGCATTGTGCTATAGGAGCACGCGGCAAAGTTTGAATGGATGAACCTAGCGATGTTTCCAAGTCGTCAGATCGAGTTGACTTTCGGGAGGCAGTTGCGGTTAAGCAGATTGTTCTTCTTCACTCCGGCCGGACTGATACATGCTCGCTCAAAGATGGCTTAAGTTTATGTAAAGGGTTGCATTTGGCCGCAGTTCCACTTTTTTCAGTGGGGTCGACTATCGATCACACACAGCTGAGGTGGCAGGGAACAGGTCCGATCTTTTAGCGGAGTCGGATGAGCGCAAACGTGTCGTGCTTCTTCTTCGTCCCTTGCCTTTCGCTATGGCAAGCCCACAAGCTGAAGTGGAGGGAGCGATATGGAGTGTGTGTGCTGGTGGGGTGCGTGTAGGCGGGATGGGAGGGATGAAGAGTGGGGAGAGGGTGGGGGCTGGTGGGGATGGCTGGTAGGGGAAAGGGATGGAGTCAGAAATATGTCAGAAGATTAGGGAGTATGTTTGTGGGCGGGGGTACATGGTTGGGTGGGGGTGGAGATAACTGGGGGGGGGGGGGGGGGGGAGGACGGTGGTGTTTGTGTGCTTGTGGGTGCACAGGGGAGACCATCGCAATCCGTCAATGTTTTAAGTTGCATGCGCTGCAGAGAAAACCGTTTTGCAACCCAGCCCAAAACAGGTGTGGCCAACGGGAGGGAAGGGGGGAGGGGGCGGGATAATGGTTTGGTGGTGGTGGTGTGTGGAATGGGGGGGGGCTTTCAAGTGTAACCATTATGTAACCAGCTCCCAATAGGTGTGGCCAAAGGCCAAACGGGCACCGTACTATGATTGGGGGGTGTGTGTGTGTGTGTGTTGGGGGGGGGGGGGGGGGGGGGGGGGGGGGGAGTCATCGTGAGAGTAGGTGTGGCCACCGGCCACACGGGCTACCGTACTAGTATATATATATATATATATACACATCAATATTTTTATGGTTTTAGGCCTCTTTCAGGGACAGCGTGTTAAAGTTTTGAATACTTTTTAGGGACATTTAGGGCCACAAATTGGGTTTTGGATATCTCTGCACTCACCGTATGGTCCGCAGACAATGGTGAGGCCCAGAATGCTCATGTTGTCAGTGTTCTACTCAGAACTTTAGTTATCTTTGAACCTTAGACTTAAGTTACCTTTGTTAATCGTGTTCTACTCAGTACTTTAGTTACCTTTGAACCTTAGACTTAAGTTACCGATTCGTTTAATCGTGTTCTACTCGTACTTTAGTTACCTTGAACCTTAGACTTTTAGTGTAACCTTTGTTTTAATAATCGTGTTCTACTCAGTACTTTAGTTACCTTTGAACCTTAGACTTAAGTTACCTTTGTTAATCGTGTTCTACTCAGTACTTTAGTTACCTTTGAACCTTAGACTTAAGTTACCTTTGTTAATCGTGTTCTACTCAGTACTTTAGTTACCTTTGAACCTTAGACTTAAGTTACCTTTGTTAATCGTGTTCTACTCAGTACTTTAGTTACCTTTGAACCTTAGACTTAAGTTACCTTTGTTAATCGTGTTCTACTCAGTACTTTAGTTACCTTTGAACCTTAGACTTTAGTTACCTTTAAAAAGTAGTAAAGTACAGTAGTACTCACCGTAGGGTCCGTAGTCAATGGCGAGGCCTAGAATGCTCATGTTGTACATATATGATACATAATATATATATATATATATATATATATATATATATACACATCAAAATGTTTATGGTTTTAGGCCTCTTTCAGGGACAGCGTATTAAAGTTTTGAATAGCTTTTAGGGCCATTTAGGGCCACAAATTGGGTTTTGGATATCTCTGCACTCACCGTAGGGTCCGTAGTCAATGGTGAGGCCGAGATTGCTCATGTTGTCAGTGTTCTACTCAGAACTTTAGTTACCTTTGAAAAGTAGTAAATGTACAGTAGTACTCACCGTAGGGTCCGTAGTCAATGGTAAGGCTCAGAATGCTCATGTTGTGCATATATGATACATATATAAATATATATATAAATAAATATATATATATATATATATATATATAAATATATATATAAAGAAATCATGGTCGTGGTCGTGGTGGTCGTGGTGGTCGTGGTGGTGTCATCGCATAACCGACTTAACCGACTTCCCGCCCAGCCATTTCCCGCCCAGCCAATTCCCGCTCAGCCAATTCCCGCTTTTAATCCCTCCTGCTTCAACTTCTGCCTGATTGGCCTCCTGCGAATTCTGCCTGTTGCGCATCCTGCCCGATTTCTCCTTTTCCCGCCTGAGTTCATCCACCTGATTTCGGTAGCGCTACAGTTCGTCTTCCTACAAGCTTTTCCCCCTGCATCTCTGCAAGACCTTTCCCTTACGTCAAGAGGCCTGGCGCTGCGCACAACGGGAGGTGACGTGGTGAGTCAGCCAACCTGTCAGAAATGTCCGAATCGCATCCATCCCATGTCACAAACTTGACTGCAAATTCTTCCCACTGCATTGAGAAACATGTCGCTCCGCATTGTGCCATAGCAAGTACGCATCAAAGTTGACCGAATGAAAAATCTCGCTGAGCATTCTCGCCCTAACTTGACCGAACATCTCAAATCAGCAACTTGACTGCAACTTCTTCCCACTGCATCGAGAAACATGTCGTCGCTGTGCATTGTGCTATAGCGAGCACGCGGCAAAGTTGAATGGATGAACCTAGCGATGTTTCCAAGTCTCAGATCGAGTTGACTTCGGGAGCAGTTGCGGTTAACAGGATTGTTTCTTCGGGCCGACTGATACATGCTCGCTAAAAAGATGCTTTAGTTATGTAAGGTTGCGATTGCGCAGGTTCAACTTTTTCAGTGGGGTCGACTATCGATCACAGCTGAGGTGGCAGGGAAGCAGGTCCGATGCTTTTAGCGGAGTCGGATGACTGCGCAAACGTTGTCGATGCTCTTCGTCCCGTTGCCTTTCATCTATGGCAAAGCCACAGCTGAGTGAGGGAGGCAGATATGGAGTGTGTGTGCTGGTGGGTGCGTGTAGGAGGGAGGGGAGGGATGAGAGTGGGAGAGGGGTGGGGGGCTGTGGGATGGCTGGGGTAGGGGAAGGGATGGAGTCAGGAAATATGTCAGGAAGAATTAGGGAGTAATGTTTGTGGGCGGGGGTACATGGTTGGGTGGGGGTGGAGATAACTGGGGGGGGGGGGGGGGGGGGGGGAGGGGGGGGGGGGGGGGGGGGGGGGGGGGTGGGGGGGGGGGAGGACGGTGGTGTTTTTGTGGTGCTTGTGGGTGCACAGGGGAGACCACCGCATCCGGCAATGTTTTAGAAGTTGCAATGCGCTGCAAGAGAAAACCAACCGTTTTGCAACCCATCCCAGCCCAAACCGGGGTGCCAACTGGAGGGAAGGGGGTAGGGGGCCGGATAATGGTTTGTGGTGGTGGTGTGTTAATGGGGTGGGGGGGCTTCAAGTGTAAACCATTAATTAAGGCCCAGCTCCCAATAGGTGTGGCCAAAGCCAAACGGGCACGCGTACTATGATTGGGGGGTGTGTGGGTGTGTGTGTTTGGGGGGGGGGGGGGGAGGGGGGGGGGGGGGAGTCATCGTGAGAGTAAGGTGGTGGCCACCGGCCGAACGGGCTAACCGTACTCGTATATAAATATATATATAGACACATCAAATATTTTTAATTGGTTTTTAGGCCTCTTTCGAGGGACAACGCGGGTTTAAAGTTTTGAAATACTTTTTTAAGGCCATTTAGGGCCACAAAATTGGTTTTGGATAGTCTCTGCAACTCACGCGTATTGTTCCCTCAGACAATGGTGAGGCCGCAGAATGCTCCATGTTTGTCAGTGTTCTACTCAGAACTTTAAGTTACCTTTGAACCTTAGACTTAAGTTACCTTTGTTTTAATCGTGTTCAACTCAGTACTTTTAGTTCACTTTTGAACCTAGCTTAAGTGACCTTTTTGTTAAAATTCGTGTTCTAACTCAGTACTTTTAGTTTCCTTTGAAACCTTAAGACTTAAGTTACCTTGTTCATCGTGGTTCTACTCAGTAACTATGAGTTTACCTTTGAACCTTGACTTTCAGTTTACCTTTGTTAACGTGTTCCTAACTCAGTACTTTAGTTACCTTTGAACCTTAGACCTTAAGTTACCTTTGGTTTTAATCGTGTTCTCCTCAGTACTTTAGTTTACCTTTGAACCTTA
Organism: Chlamydomonas sp. ICE-L; assembly: GCA_013435795.1. Taxonomy (NCBI): domain Eukaryota; kingdom Viridiplantae; phylum Chlorophyta; class Chlorophyceae; order Chlamydomonadales; family Chlamydomonadaceae; genus Chlamydomonas; species Chlamydomonas sp. ICE-L. Next base: position 1,572,269 of record JACBWV010000610.1, read on the forward strand.
GACTTAAGTTACCCCTTTGTTTAATCGTGTTCTACTCAATACTTTATTACCTTTGAACTTAGAACTTTAGTTTACCTTTGGTAATCGGGTTCTACTCAGTACTTTGTTACCTTTGAAACTTAGACTTAAGTTACCTTTGTTTATCGTGTTCTACTCAGTACTTTAGTTAACCTTTGAAACCTTAGAAGACTTAAGTGACCTTTGTTAATCGTGTTTCTACCCTCATAACTTTTAGTTACCTTTGAACCTTAACTTAAGTACCTTTGTTAATCGTGTTTCTACTCATTAACTTTAGTTTACCCTTTGAAACCCTAGACATACGTTAGTTACCTTTTAAAAAGTAAGTAAAGTACGTATTA
>JACBWV010000610.1:1577627-1617805 GCA_013435795.1 Chlamydomonas sp. ICE-L
GCATGACCTGGCACACCTGAGTTGCAGGAACCTGGCATCCACCTGATGTTAGCATGACCTGGCATACACCTGATGTTAGGTTGGCCGGACCTGGCATACAGCCTGATGTTAGCCTGACGGACCTACACCGAGGTGACCTGGTTAGCTACCTGGATACACTGATGTTAGATGACATCACTGGCATGAAACACCTGATGAGATGAGGCATACACTGACCATGACCTGGCATACACCTGATGTTAGCATGACCTGGCATACACCTGATGTTAGCATGACCTGGCATACACCTGATGTTAGCATGACCTGGCATACACCTGATGTTAGCATGACCTGGCATACACCTGATGTTAGCATGACCTGGCATACACCTGATGTTAGCATGACCTAAGAGGTGTTTCCGGATGTGCTGAAGCCTCCTTCTCAGCCTTGTTCCATGTGTGAGATCATAGCTACCGCATGGCGCAAGCTTGTTCCGGGCGAATGGCTCTATGGTTGAGCTTCTAGAAAGAAAGTAGAAGTTGCCGGGTTCGAATCCCCACGGGTGCGATTTATTGTTTGAGGTCGCTGTCAACCGCCATGGTAGCTTTGTACAGGTAAAGAGGCAGCCCGTTCCCTACCGCTGTAAGACGGGGCTCCCTTAATACCACGCCCCACCAGGCGTTATCATTACTGTTTTTATAAGCTACCGCAAGCCGCATGATTGTTCCAGGCACAGACGCAGGCTGTTGAGAAGTATGGTGTGCATGGGCAGATCAAAATCTCGCAACAAAACCTCGACCCGTGAAACATTTCTGAACAATCATGCGTACGGAGTCTCCTTTCTGCCCGCAATGTTACGTCCCTAATTCCCGGAATTCTTCTGTATGAAGAATACCAGGAATTGGGGGGGATGTTATTGTCCGGCTTTCATGCCACCAAAACGGTGGTTGGGAGCTTGGTTTGTTTGTCCTCGACACACCCCTGATGTAATGGGGTTTTTTGCTTTGTGGGTGCTTTTTCTTTTTGTTTAAAGCACAGAGTCTCATACACCCTCGCGGTGTCAAGTAGACTTTAACATGTAATGTAATGTAATGCCGTCTCTGGAGTGACTTAGACCACGCAGGTCCTTGACCCTGGCGTGCTCCCTGTAGTGCCGCACCCAGCAATGGCATGCACACTGTCCGCAGCAGTACCCTGATGTACTGTCGCAATCTCCTTATCACAATTTTTTAGAGGCGTCTTTATCAGCCTCGTTTAGAATGGTCAGACCATATTTCATAGGAAATGCAGGCTGCGGTGGTAAGTTGTGAAGGTTTTTTCTTTTTCTTTTTTCTTTGAACTTCAAGACTACAAAATCGAAATTTCATAGCTTACCAACAAATTCAAAATCGAAATTTCATAGCTTACCAACAAATTTCAAAACCAAATTCAATTCAAAATCGAAATTTCATAGCTTACCAACAAATTTCATAGCTTACTAACAAGCTGTGGGTAGTGGTGTTTGATGATGTAGTCCATGATCATCTTCACCAGTCGGGCCTGCTCAGGCCCCCATAGAAATGGGCAGCTTTCTCCTGTGTTAGCTTTTCCTTTTTTCTTTTTCCTATGAATTTCCAGATTTAGAAATCGGAATTTCAGAACTTACCAACGAACTGTGGGTAGTGGTGTTTGATGACGCAGTCCATGACCTTCACCACCAGCAGGCCCTCCTAGAACTGGGCAGCTTTCTTTCTGTGTCTTTTTTCTTCTCTTTTTCTTTCTTCACTGTGAATTACAAGAGTCCAAAGGCTCAAATTCAAATTTTTCAGAAACTACCAACAAACTGTGGGTAGTGGTGTTTGATGACGTAGTCCATTATCTTCTTCAACAGGGGGGCCTGCTCAGGTCCCCTAGAACTGGGCAGCTTTTTTCTGTGTTTACTTTTTCCTTTTTTTCCTTTTCTTTTTTTTTTTTTTTTTTTTTATGAATTTCAAGATGTAGAAATCGGAATTTCAGAACCTACCAACGAACTGTGGGTAGTGATGTTTGATGACGTAGTCCATGATCTTCTTCACCAGGGGGGCCTGCTCAGGCCCCCTAGAACTGGGCAGCTGGAAGGTGCCGAATCGGATGAAGGAGGGCGCGATACGGCAGACCACGGCACCTGGCTCGAACTTTGAATCGCCGTTGTAGAACATGTCTCGCATCACCTTGGCTCCGGAACCAACCAAGCTTAGGGCGCGGGTGGTGGGGACTGGAAAGGGAAGAATAAAAAAAATGCACTATTTGTACCATCCAATCGGGTTATATGCATTACAATCGCTCCGGAACCAACCAAGCTTAGGGCGCGGGTGGTGGGGACCTGGGAAAGGGAGATATACATGCACTAATTGTACATCCCATCGTGTATATTGCATTACAATCGCTCCGGAACCAACCAAGCTTAGGGCGCGGGTGGTGGGGACCTGGGAAAGGGAGATATACATGCACTAATGTACAATCCATCGTGTTATATGGCATTACATCGCTCGGAAACCAACCAAGCTTAGGCGCGGGTGGTGGGGGGTGCGGGACCTGGGAAAGGGAGATATATATGCCTAAGTGTATACAGTCCCATCGTGGATATTGCATACAAATCGTCCGGAACCAACAAGCTTAGGGCGCGCGGTGCGGTGGAGGGACCGGGAAAGGGAGATAAATGCACCCTACTTGTTACACCATGTGTCTATTGCATTACAATCGACTCGGAAAAACCAAAGCTTAGGGCGCGGGTGGTGGGGACATGGGAAAGGGAGATATACATGCACTAATTGTACATCCCATCGTGTATATTGCATTACAATCGCTCCGGAACCAACCAAGCTTAGGGCGCGGGTGGTGGGGACCTGGGAAAGGGAGATATACATGCACTAATTGTACATCCCATCGTGTATATTGCATTACATCGCTCCGGAACCAACCAAGCTTAGGGCGCGGTGGTGGGGACCTGGGAAAGGGAGATATACATGCACTATTGTACATCCCATCGTGTATATTGCATTACAATCGCTCCGGAACCAACCAAGCTTAGGGCGCGGGTGGTGGGGGACCTGGGAAAGGGAGATATACATGCACTAATTTTACATCCCATCGTGTGTATTGCATTACAATCGCTCCGGAACCAACCAAGCTTAGGGCGCGGGTGGTGGGGACCTGGGAAAGGGAGATATACATGCACTAATTGTACATCCCATCGTGTATATTGCATTACAATCGTTCCGGAACCAACCAAGCTTAGGGCGCGGGTGGTGGGGACCTGGGAAAAGGAGATATACATGCACTAATTGTACATCCCATCGTGTATATTGCATTACAATCGTTCCGGAACCAACCAAGCTTAGGGCGCGGGTGGTGGGGACCTGGGAAAGGGAGATATACATGCACTAATTGTACATCCCATCGTGTATATTGCATTACGATCGCTCCGGAACCAACCAAGCTTTTAGGGCACGGGTGGTGGGGACCTGGCAAATGGATTTATAACAGGGTTGATTGCACATTGCATGTTTCGTATAATTATATATATAACAATTTAATTGTATCTCACAAGCTTTTTTTGTTATAATTGATACTGAATATATATATATATATGTATATAAATTATATACCGGTATATAATAATTTAATTGTAGGGTGTTTATACAGCAGACCACAGCAGGGTAATTCAAAGCGCGCGCTTTTGCGCTTTTGAGCGCTGACTTTTTGACCCCCTCTGCGCTTTAAGCGCAGTTTTTTGCAACCCCTTGTGGGCCCTGCAAGCATTTTTTGCGCTTTTTGCTCTATTAAGTGCAGTTTTTTTGTTGGTCGGCCCTTAGGGAGCTGACCTATGCAATAGGAACTGAGAAATTGGTCGAAATGGCGGTTAATTAACCGACATGGTCGACAATTGTCGAAATGGCGGTTAATTAACCAACATGGTCGACAATGGTCGAAATTTCCAGAAAAAGAGGTTGGCCAATGCGATTGTTACTTATATTAGATTTTCCAGAAAAAGAGGTTGGCGAATGAGATTGTTAGTTATATTGCCCTTTTAGAACGGTTGAACATTCAGCCGGAGATGGGCGAACAGTCGGTTGGAATGGACGGAAAGTCAGTTAAGGATAGGACTCAGAAAGTGGCCGAAAAGTCGGTTAATGAGCGAAACGCGCGAGATTAATGAGCAAAACGCGCGAGAAGTCGGTTGGGATGGTCGAAATCACAGAGAATCCGTTGGCGAATGCGACTGTTAGTTATAATGCCTGTTGTAACGGTTGAAATTCCGCTTGGAGATGGGCGAACAGTCGGTTTGAATGGTCAGGAAGTCAGTTGGATTGGGTCCGTCAGGGTGCGAAGGTGGTAAAACAATATAACCAACACGTGACTGTTGCCGTCGCCATACGAGGAGAGCCAACGGTACTTCAGCCAAGCAAGACGGAAGCCATTGGCAGAATTGGCATCGTCAAGCAAAACGGGCTCTATCGTCGCGTCTAACTGACATTCTGCCTGCCTGCCTGCCCCTAGCGCCTATTAGAGTCTACAACCTGCCTTCCTGCCGCGTCAATCACATACCGTACACAACGTACAAACACTACAACGGACACACCCTTGGGCCGACCACCGCAGGGGCCCTTAGGGCACCCTACTATTTTCAAGTACGCTGAAGCGCTGGCCAATTTGGCCATTTGAAGTACCCTGGACCACAGCACCTGGCACGAACTTTGAATCAATATAATATATATATTGGATAAATAATAGTGTCAATTGTACCTGGTAAAAGAAGTTGTAGCACAAAATCGGAGATTTGATGCTTTTTCTCACGATTTGAAACCTTTGTGAGTACATTTAAGCACTCATTGTACTTCGAAAAGCAATTATACGTATTAAACATCCAGGCCACATTAAATAATAGTGTCAATTGTACTTGGTAAAAAAAAATGTTTACTGTTTTTGTATTGTTTATATAGTACTTCTGAAAATGTCCTCAGTGAAATGTTTCTTGTATTTTTTATTTAGTACTTTTTTAAATGCCCCTATTCAAATTGTGTACTGTTTTTGTCTTGTTTATATAGTAGTTGTTAAAATGTCCGTGGTTAAATGTTTTTTGTATTTTTTATATAGGAGTTCTTAAAGCGCATCACCACGGCAAATGGCTCAAACAATGAATTGCAGTTGAAACATGTCGTGCATCGCCTTGGCTCCGAAACCAACCAAGCTTAGGTCGCGGGTGGTGGGGACCTGGGAAAGGGAGTTATAACAGGGTCAATTTCACATTTCACTTTTTTATAACCATATAGTAATTATATACTACTTCTTAAAATGTCCTGAGTCAAGTATTGTTTGTATTGTTTGTATTGTTTGTATTGTTTGTATTGTTTGTATTGTTTGTATTGTTTGTATTGTTTGTACTGTTTGTACTGTTTGTACTGCTTGTATTGTTTGTATTGTTTGTATTGTTTGTATTGTTTGTATTGTTTGTATTGTTTGTATTGTTTGTATTGTTTGTACTGTTTGTACTGCTTGTATTGTTTGTATTGTTTGTATTGTTTGTATTGTTTGTACTGTTTGTACTGTTTGTACTGCTTGTATTGTTTGTATTGTTTGTATTGTTTGTATTGTTTGTATTGTTTGTATTGTTTGTATTGTTTGTACTGTTTGTACTGCTTGTATTGTTTGTATTGTTTGTATTGTTTGTATTGTTTGTATTGTTTGTATTGTTTGTATTGTTTGCATTGTTTGTACTGATTGTACTGCTTGTATTGTTTGTATTGTTTGTATTGTTTGTATTGTTTGTACTGCTTGGATTGTGTGTATTGTTTGTATTGTTTTTGTAATCGATTTGTACTGCTTGTATTGTTTGTATTTTGTATGGTTGTATGTTTGTATTGTTTGTATTGTTTGTATTGTTTGTATGTTTGTTACCTGTTGTTATTTGTTTGTACTGTTTTGTACTGCTTGTATGTTTGTATTGCTTCGTATTGTTTGATGTTCGGCAACTGTTTTGAACTGCTTTGTATTGTTTGTAGTTTGTTTGTATTGTTTGTTATTGGTTTGTATTGTTTGTAACGTTTGTACTGCTTGCATTGTTTGTATTGTTTGTTATTGTTTGTATTGTTTTGTACCTGTTTGTTATGCTTGCATTGTTTGTATTGGTTTGTATGAGGGAGGGGCAGAATTAAAGTTGGCGGACCGCACGTTTCTGGAAGTCAATTGTTATTGGACCCCCGGGGACACCCCCCCCCCCCCCCCCCCCTCCACCCTTCTTTGAGACCTCATATTCTAGACACCCAGACAGTAATTACATAGTGAAAGGGGGGTCCATGAGCATCATCTCGGCAAGGCCTTTCCAACCATACAACCAAAATTTATAAATATCAAGTTTGGACAAAGTTATTTAGATTTTAGTATTTTTACAACTTTCTTGGCGCTCAGCAGTCGTCCGCGCCCTAGGAGGAGATCACGAAAATCGACTGAAGGCGTTATTTATCTGTCTTTTTATTTTTATCATCATCATTATCATGGCTTGATCTACTCAACTTGTATTCTAGAGCTGATGGTCGGCTCGGGTGGTGTGTGTGTTTCGGGTGGGGGTGGGGGGTGGGGAGGGGGGGGAAGGTGTGTGTGGGGGGTGGGTGGGGTGGGGGGGGGGGGGGGGGGGGGGCTCGAGTGCTCGAACCCAGGCTCGACTGCTTTAGGAACTTCGTACGGTAGGGGACCGGAATTCAGAACGCGTTGCGCGCGCGCCTTTTTCAGCCCAACTGCCGCTCGTTCCAAGCTGGACGCGAAGGTCTGGGTGTCGTCCAGCCTGGCGTCCAGCCTGGATGTACCTTCCAAGAGATTCACCAATTACACCCTTGGTGTCACTAACTAACGACTTCAGATTTGTACTCCTCTTGTCCAGACCTTCTCAATGGTGTACGTCACGCTCAAAAATTCGCACTGGCAAGAAAGTTACACGAGGTACAAATAAAATTGGGAAAACGGTCGGACCCCCCCCCCCCCCCCCCCCCCCCCCCCCCCCCCCCGTCGTATCTCGGCCGCCCGTGGGTGTATCGACATGATTGTTTTTGTATCGACTATTGCTCGCGGTTCTCTATCCATATCGAACGTGCGGTACGAAATCTTTTTCCTTGCCCCCCCCTCGGTTTGTATTGTTTTTATTGTTTGTATTGTTTGTATTGTTTGTACTGTTTGTACTGCTTGTATTGTTTGTATTGTTTGTATTGTTTGTATTGTTTGTATTGTTTGTATTGTTCGTACTGTTTGTACTGCTTGTATTGTTTGTATTGTTTGTATTGTTTGTATTGTTTGTATTGTTTGTATTGTTTGTATTGTTTGTATTGTTTGTATGTTTGTACTACTTGTACTGCTTGTACTGCTGTTATGTTGTATTGTTTGTATTGTTGTATTGTTTGTATTGTTTGTATTGTTTGTACTGTTTGTAGGCTTGTATTGTCTGTATTGTTTGTATTGTTTGTATTGGTTTGTATGTTTGTATTGTTTGTATTGTTGTACTGTTTGTACTGCTTGTATTGTTGTATTGTTTGTATGTTTGTATTGTTTGTACTGTTTGTACTGCTTGTACTGCTTGTACTGCTTGTATTGTTTGTATTGTTTGTATTGTTTGTATTGTTTGTATTGTTTGTATTGTTTGTATTGTTTGTATTGTTTGTACTGCTTGTATTGTTTGTATTGTTTGTATTGTTTGTACTGTTTGTACTGCTTGTATTGTTTGTATTGTTTGTATTGTTTGTACTGTTTGTACTGCTTGTATTGTTTGTATTGTTTGTATTGTTTGTATTGTTTGTATTCTTTGTATTGTTTGTATACTAGTTATTAAAATAAATGAATAGGAAGCCTTGTAACGAGGCGTGAGGTTGAGGGGGCCAGCTTGTTTGATTGAACTGGGGTCAACCACTGTTCTCGAGCACGACCATCAGCGAAACCACCAGCACGACCATCATCCTACCATCAGCACGACCATCAGCGCAACCACCAGCACGACCATCAGCACGACCAACAGCACGACACGACGGCAGAAGGTATTCAACCCACCCTCAAATGGTACATGGCCTCGCTTCCGATGAACTCTCGCACGCTATTCCACATCGCAGCACGACCATCAGCGCGGCAGCAAAACACCTTCTATACTTACTTTCTGAGTTACTGACCCCGTATTTGAACAGTTGTTGAAGATCTAGGGTAACTCCTTGTTCAACTCACCCCTAAGTGATACATGGCCTTGCTTCCGATAAACTCTCTAACGCTGCTGCGCATCACATCACGGCCATCAGCGCAACCATCAGCACGCCCATGAGCACGCCCATGAGCACGCCCATGAGCACGACCATCAGCACGACCAACCGCGCAACGCCTCAAAAGGTATTCAACACATTCCTAAGTGATACATGGCCTTGCTTCCGATAAACACTCGAACGCTGCTGCGCATCACATCCCGGCCATTAGCACGACCATCAGCATGATCAACCGTACGACCATCAGCACGACCAACCGCACGACCAACAGCGCGACGCGACGGCAAAAGGTATTCAACTCACTCCTAAGTGGTACATGGCCTTGCTTCTGATAAACTCTCGAACGCTGCTGCGCATCACATCACGGCAATCAGCGCGACCATCAGCACGCCCATGAGCACGACCATCAGCACGACCAACCGCGCAACGCCACGACAAAAGGTATTCAACTCACCCCCAAGTGGTACATGGCCTCGCTTCCGATGAACTCTCGCACGCTGTTGCACATCACAGCACGGCCATCAGCGCGACCATCAGCACGACCAACCGCACGACCAACATCGCGACGCGACGGCAAAAGGTATTCAACTCACCCCCAAGTGGTACATGGCCTCGCTTCCGATGAACTCTCGCAAGCTGTTGCACATCGCAGCACGACCATCAGCGCGGCAGCAAAACACCTTCTATACTTTCTTACTTACTTACTTACTTACTGACCCCGTATTTGAACAGTTGTTGAAGATGTACGGCAACTCCTTGTTCAACTCACCCCCAAGTGGTACATGGCCTTGCTTCCGATGAACTCACGCTCGCTGCTGCGCATCACATCATGGCCATCAGCGCGACCACCAGCACGCCCATGAGCACGACCAACCGCGCAACGCCACGGCAAAAGGTATTCAACTCACTCCTAAGTGATACATGGCCTTGCTTCCGATAAACTCTCGATCGCTGTTGCGCATCACAGCACGGCCATCAGCGCGACCATCAGCACGACCATCAGCACGACCAACCGCACGACCAACATCGCGGCGCGACGGCAAAAGGTATTCAACTCACCCCCAAGTGGTACATGGCCTCGCTTCCGATGAACTCTCGCACACTGTTGCACATCGCAGCACGACCATCAGCGCGGCAGCAAAACACCTTATATACTTACTTACTTACTTACTTACTGACCCCGTATTTGAACAGTTGTTGAAGACGTAGGGTAACTCCTTGTTCAACTCACCCCCATGTGGTACATAGCCTCGCTTCCGATGAACTCACGCACGCTGCTGCGCATCACATCACGGCCATCAGCGCGACCATCAGCACGCCCATCAGCACGACCATCAGCACGACCAACCGCGCAACGCCACGGCAAAAGGTATTCAACTCACTCCTAAGTGGTACATGGCCTTGCTTCTGATAAACTCTCGAACGCTGTTGCGCATCACAGCACGGCCATCAGCGCGACCATCAGCATGACCAACCGCACGACCATCAGCACGACCAACCGCACGACCAACATCGCGACGCGACGGCAAAAGGTATTCAACTCACCCCTAAATGGTACATGGCCTCGCTTCCGATGAACTCACGCACGCTGCTGCGCATCACAGCACGGCCATCAGCGCGACGGCTGTAGGGAGTCTTACCCGCTCCCTTCAGCTGCAGCTCCCATCGCTCTCCCTTGCTGTTAACGATCTGTGTGTGTGTGTGTGTGTGTGTGTGTGTGTGTGTGTGGTGAGCGAGGGGGGGCATTGTGTGTGGGGGCAGAAGCTGTGGGTGGCTGTGGGGTTTGTGTGGGTGCGTGTGAGTACGGTTGGTTGTTGTGGTCCTCGGCGTGTTATGGGGGGGGGGTATGGTATCGGTGGTGATCTGATTGATTTGGTGTGTGTGTGTGATAAACCGTGTGAGAAGCTTGTGTGTCTGCGTGGTTAGTGTGAGACAAGGTGTGCGTGCTTGTCTTGTGTGTGCAGGGGGGGGTGGGCAGGGGGGGGGGGGGGGGGCTTGGTTTTGTGATTTGATTGGTGTGTGTGTGGTGTGTGAGCTGTGACGGGTTGCGTGGTTGGGTGAGGAGAGTACGTGTGTGTAAGGGGGGGGGGGGGGGTCGTTTTTTGTGATTGGTGTGTGTGTGTGTGTAGGTAGTTTTTTGTTTGTTTTTTGATTGGTGTGTGTGTCCATCCCGCCCCCCACAAACCAAATCCTAATGTAGTAACCACTAACAAACCACTACACACTCTAACAAACTTCTAACATAGTAACCACTTACCAAACCACCCATTAACCAATCCACCCGCTAACCAACCCACCCACTAACCAACCACTACACACTCTAACCCAACTACTTACCAACCCACCCACTAACCAACCCACCACCTAACAAACCCTTCCACTAACCAAGGCGCACCAGACGAACCAACACGACAAACTCTCACCCATAGACGGACCCAACCACGCCACGAACAAGCCACCACACGAACCAACCACTACATCACTCTAACCCGAACGAGTACCCAACCCACCCACCGCACACTGAACCAAGCCACCCACTAACCAAGCCACCCACTAACCAACCACCACTAACAACCACTAACACGTGCGTATCCCAAAGACGGAAGGCACCCACCCACGACCAAGCACCACACGAAACAACCTACTACACACGCTAATGCACCAACCGACGACGAACAAAGCCCCAACCCCGAAACTCAAACGGCCCACCACCGAACCAACAAGACACACGCGAACCCAACCGCCGGGACCCAACCCACCCAAGAACCCAAACCCCACCACCGAACCAACCAAGCGACACACGGAACCAAACGACGGACCAACCCATCCCACGGACCAAACCCCCACCCACGAAACAAACCCACCACCAACACAACCGAGACACAAGCTAACCCACTGAGTGAACCAACCACTCAATGACCACCACCCACACTAACCAACCCATCCACGAACCAAGCCACCACACGAACAACCGACGGACAACACGCGAAACCAAGAAGAACCAACCCACCCACGAACCACCCACCCACGAGACAAGAACCACGACACCACGGAGCCCAACGACCTGGACCAACACACCCCACGAACGCAACCAACCAAGAACCAACCCACGACACACGCTAACCCCCAGACGGACCAACCCACACACGAACAACCCCACCACCAAAGCAAACCAGACAAACAGCGAGCCCAACCGACGCTTACCAACACTGCCACGGAACCACTACCAACGCAACAACCAACCATACAACACGCGGAGCCCAAATACGTGACAAACCCCCCACATAACCAACCCACCACCTAACAACCACGACAACTCTAAACCAACTTACTTACAACCTAGCCCAAGAACCAACAACTACTACACTCAACCCACTTCTTACCGAACCCACCCACTAAACCCAAACCACTACCCAAATAACCAACCACTACACACTCTAACCCAACTACTTACCAACCCACCCACTAACCAACCCACCACCTAACCAACCACTACACACTCTAACCCAACTACTTACCAACCCACCCACTAACCAACCCACCACCTAACCAACCACTTACCAACTCTGCCCCCAACTATCCTCTAGCCAATCAGCCAACCCACGCAACCAACCCACCCAAAGAAAACACCATCCGCCGAACCAACCACGACAACAACGCGAACCTCAACCCATCGAAGACCGAACCGCCCACCCACACGAAGCCAAGCTCAACTAACCGAACCAACCAGGACACAACGAACCCAACGACGGACCACCCACCCACCCACGGGACCAACCAAGACACACGCGAACCAACGGCGGACAAACCACCCACGAACCAACCCACCCCCGAACCACCCAACAAAGCGAACCCAACGAAGGACCAACCACACACGTAACCAACCACGACACACGCGAAACCAATCGACGGACGCAACACAACACGAAACCAACACGACACACGCGGAACCCAATAACGGACGGACAACCCCACCCATAACACCCCACCCCTCACGAACAACCCACCCACCGAAACAACCACGACACACGTCTACCCAAACCTACTTACCAACCCACCCACTAACCAACCCACCCACTAACCAACCACTACACACTCTAACCCAACTACTTACCAACCCACCCACTAACCAACCACTACACACTCTAACCCAACTACTTACCAACCCACCCACTAACCAACCACTACACACTATAACTCACGCACTAAGCTTACAACCCACACATCAAACAACCACTACACACTACTAAACCAAATTACTTAGCCAACCCCCCCACTATAACAACCCACCACTAACCAATCCCACACTAACCAACCAATACACACATCTATAACCCCACAACTACTTACCAACCCACCAATAACAAACCTACCACCTACCAACCAGAGCTACACATCTAGACAACTACTTACAAAAACCCACCCACCCATAAACCAACGCCCACCACCTAACCAACCACTACCACTAACGGTAGCCCAAACAAACTTACCAACCCACCCCCAAACAACCAACTACACACTCTAACCCCAACCTACTTACAACCCACCACACTAGAAACCAAGCACTACACCTCTAGCCAAAACTACTTACCACCCACCCACGAACCCAACCCACCCACGAACAACCCACCCACAGAAACAACCACTACACCACGCTAAACTAACGACGGACAGACCCACCCGACTAACCCAACCCCCACCCACGAAACAACCACTACACACGCTAACACCAAAGACGGAACCAACCCACCCACTAGACCAAATCTAACTACCACACTCAAACAAAAGACTGCCAACCCAACGCCAACTGAACCAACCACGACACACGCGAACCAAAGACTGACCAACCACCCACGAACCAACCAGACCACACGCGAAACCAACTACTTATCCAATCCAGCGCCAATTAAAACCCACCCACGAGAGCCAACCCACCACCTACCAACCACTACCACACTCTGAACCCGACTAATTACAAACCCACCCACTAGACCAACCACTACACACTCGAACCAAAACTACTTACACCCAACCAACCATACCAACCCACCACCTAACCGAACCCATACAACACGCGAAACCAAACTAATTGACAACCCACCAAAGAACCAACCCACCACCTAACCTAACCACTGACACACTTAACCCAAAACTACTGTGACAAACCCACCCACGGCACCAACCCACCAACCTAACCACCAACTAAACACCTCTGACCCCAACGACGGACTACCCACCACGAACCAAACCCACCCACGAAAACAACCCACCACAGACCCAACCAGACCCACGCGAGCCCAACGACCTGACCAACCCACCCACGAACCAAACAACACCGAACAACCAACACACGCTAACCCATAACTGACACGGACCAAGCCCACCCACGACCAACCATGTACACAATCGAACCCAAAGACGGACCAACCACCCCGCCACGAACCAACCCAACCACCGAAACCAACCAGACACAACTACGAACCAAGACACGACCAACCCATACAACTAAGAGCAACCCCAGGACACACGCGAACCAGAGGCGCACGTGATAAACCACCCACGAACAACCACGTAACACGTTACATCCCAACTACGTACCACCACACCCACATACCAACCCACCACCTAAACAACCACTACACACTCTAACCAAACTACTTACCAACCCACCCACTAACCAACCCACCCACTAACCAACCACTACACACTCTAACCAAACTACTTACCAACCCACCCACTAACCAACCACTACACACTCTACCCAACGACTTGACCAACCCGCCCCACTAAACAACCCCAGAACACCCTCTAACCCAAGACGTCATACCTACCCCACGCCCCAACCACTGACACACGCTAACCCAACCTCACTTCCCAACCAACCCACGTAAACACCCACCCCTTTCCCACCCCCCCCCCTCACCGACCACTACACACTCTCAACCCCCCTACGTACACCCCCCCCCCTCCATCCTAAACCCACCAACGAACCAACCCACTACACACGAGACATCCCGAACGACGGACCCAACCCACCACGAAACATGGACCACGACACACGCGAACCCAACGACTACCAACCACCCCCCAGAACCAACACGACAAACGCGACCACCCAACGACGGACCAACTCCCCACTCCACTGAACTCATAACAAGGCCACCAGCGAACCCAAGACGGACCAAACCAACCACGGACCAATCCACCACGAACCAACCCACGACACCGCGAAACCCAACACGGGACGCAACCCACCCACGAACCAACCACGACACACGCAACACAAGACGGACCAACCCACCCACGAACCAACCACGACACACGGAACCCAACGAGGACCAACCCACCCCAAACCCCAAATCCACCACCGAACCAACACGACATACGCGAACCCACAACGACCGGACCAACCCACCCAAACAAAAGCCACACGGAACCAACCACGACAAACGCGAACCAAACGACGGACCTAACCCCCACACCCCCTCCGCCCCCAACGAACCAACCCACCACGAACCAAACCACCACCGAACCCAACCACGACACACGCTAACAAAGACGGACCAACCCACCCACTAACCACACGCCACCACCTAACCAACCCCACTGACACTCAATCTAGAACCCAACTCTTACCAGACCCACCCACTACGAACCTAACAGAAACACCGCGAACCCAAACTAGAGCTGCACAAACCAACCCACGAACCCAACCCACCAGCACCAAACAACAAGACACACGCGGAACACAAACGACGGACCAACACCACCCACGAACCCAACCACAGACACCACGCTAGAATACCAACGACTGACCAACCCACCCAGAACCCAAAAAACCACTAACAAACCAAGACACACTCTAACCCAAAAATCGTACCAACCCACCCCACTCACCAACCCCACCCATAAACCAACCCACACCAAACTTACCCAACCCACTCATACACACTCACCCACAAAAAAACAACCACTTAAAAAAAGTACCCGTCCCTACCAAAGTGATAGCACGCCATCACTAGCCTCCGCCCCAGCCCGTCCTTCCAAACTGGTTGGCCACCGTAAGCAACATGCGCCCCATACGAGGATTCGCCAGGCAACGGGCGACGTGCTTGACTGACATGACATGAGAGAATTGATGGGCGGTACCACACTCATTGGGTCCAGGTCAGGAGCTCAACATAAGGTGGGGAGGTGGTGTGGAGTGGCGCGGTGGGGGGGTAGGGTGGGAATGGTTGTGCAGTGCGGCGGGTTGGGAGAGGGAGAGATGGAGGCGGGGGGCTAGTCTAGGATTAAGGGCGCAGGTGGGAGGCGATTCAATTGCGACGGTTCCAGGTCCCAGGAGTCACATACCTGGGGGTGGGTGGGTTGGTGCAGCGGTAGCGGGTCATGGGGGGGAGCTACATGAGGACTTGGTCGGGGTTGGGTTGGTGGTTGGGGAGTGGCAATGGCCGGTGCCCTGCCTGGAACATGGCACATGGCGGAATAAGGGCGGGTCACACTCATGGGTGTCAGGTCAGGAGCATCGAGCTCAAATACCTGGTGGGGAGGGGGGAGGGGTAGCGGGTGGTGAGCTGAGGTGGGGGGGTTGGGGGGAGGGGGTAGGGCGGAGGGGTTGGTGTAGCTGGTGGGTTGGGAGGGTTTGGGGGGAGGGGTAGTCTTGCCGGGGTGGTGATGGCTGGTGGGTTGTGGGCCGGTGGGCGGGAGGCGGGTGGTATAGCGGGGGGGTCGGGTGCGCCTGGGCGGTTGGGGGGGGTTGGGGCGACAACATTAGAGATGCGTTGCGGGTTGGATTGGCGGTTGGGTTGGGGTTGGGTTGGGGTTGGGTTGGGGTGGATTGGGGTTGGGTTGGGGTTGGATAATTGGGCGTTTGGTTGGGGTTGGATTGGGGTTGGGTTTGGGCGTTGGGGTTGGATTGGGGTGGGGTTTGGATTGGGTTGGGTTGTTGGTGTTGGATTGGGGTGGGTTGCGGGTTGGATTGGGGTTGGGTTGGGGTTGGTTGGATTGGGGTTGGCGGTTTGGGGTTGGATTGGGGTTAGATTGGGGTTTGGATTGGCGGTTGGATTGGGGTTGGAGCCGTGCAATGGGGGGGTGTGCCTCACATGGCCATCGAGACAATTGGGCCAGTTACATTCATTGGCGTTGAGTGTCCGAAGTGCAAGGTCATACCTGGGCGGGGATGGGGTGGGTTGTAGGTGGGTCGGGGGGGACAGGGTGGTGGCACCCGCGAACTTTCCCGGTGGGCCCCAGTGTGGTGAAGTGGGGGGGTTGGGGCGGCCTTTGGATGGTAGGTGAGGTTGTTGGGGGGTGGGTGGGGGTGGGGGTGGGGGATGTTTGTTTCATGGTGCCCGGTCTTGTGCGGGTCAAAGAGGTGTTTTGGCCCTTGGGTTGTGTGGGTGGGTGGGTCGGCGGTTTGAGTTGGGGGTCGTTGGGTTGAGAAGGGTGGAGGTGGGGGTAGGGGTGGGGGCGGGGGGGGGTCGGGGCGGTAGGTGGGTGGTAGGATTGTGGTGGTGGTGATGGTCGTGGGGTGCTGAATAGATTGGTTGGGTTGGAATAAGGTGTAGGGTAGTTTGATTTGGCTGGTTTGGTCTGGGGTTGGTCTGGGGGGTGATGGCTGGAATTTATAAAGTTGGACGGGGCTGCCTGCATTAGGGTCGGTTACCAGTTGGTTCCCGTTGGAGGGTGCGTTAAGCCGTTGCTCTGGGCGGTGATGCTTCGGGATATTATAAAGTGGAGGGGCTGCCTTGCATTAGGGTCGGTTACAGTTGGTTACAGTTGGTTACAGTTGGGATGGGTTGGTTAAGGTTGGTCTGGGGGGTGATGCCTGGGATATATAAAGTTGGACGGGGCTGCTTGCATTAGGGTTGGTTACACCGTCGCCGTTACGGTTGCGCTTCGGTTGGCCCACCATTTTGGCTAGGACAGCTCGGTTTGTTGAGGCCTTTTTGAGCGGACAGCAACCAAGGCCGTTGGTGAGGGTCTGTTATTATATTTTCCACCCTGGAAACACCCTTCTTGTGTCCACTGAAAACCACAGCACACCCCCCTAACAGCCCACGCCCCCCAGCGACCCCTCCCGCACACCCCACACATCACCCACCACCCCACACCCAACACAACCCACCACACCACCACACCACACCGCCACCGCGCCCAGCCCCACCCCAAAACAACACACCCTCCGCACACTATTACAACCGCAACAGTAGGGTCACCACCTCTCCTTGGTCCGATGACTCGTGCTCACTGCGAACACCACCAAACATAACCCAAACACGCCCACACCTACCCAGCCCCCCACTCCACCACCCACCACCCCCTCCCCTACCCACCACCCACCACCCCTTGGCACACCCATACGCCTCACAGTACGTCCACCGCTATCCACACCTACCGCCAGCCCCCCCCCGCCCACCCCAGCCACCCAATCAACCTACCCCCCCCACCCCCCCACCACACCCCTCTCGCACACCCACAAACAATCGCTGTCGATGACCCTGCTACGTCATGTACTAGAAGAATCAGCATCAAAATTTACCCACGTTCAAACAGATTGCTAACCCGGCAGAGCTATTGACCGACATACCATGACAGGTTCGAACATTCCGGTGTCCTGACACTTACGTGTTCCGCAGGTCGCTTGGCAAACGCAATTGGTAGCTTTGTCCAGGGAGAGTAGCAGCCGTTTCCATCCCGCTGTCAGACGGGGCTCCCTTCACCACCCACGCATCCCCCCTAGGCCGTTATCATTACTTTTAAACACTTTAGTTAGCGGACCAGCCGTCGGAAGGGTTCACCTGCTCATTGCTAACCACACCCACACAACCAGCCCAAACCACCATCTCCCACCCTACAACACCAACCACACCACCTACACACCAACACACCCACCACCACCCCGTACCACAGCACCCACACATGATTGCATACCAGCTGCGACATCGGACACCTGGTAGTGTGAACAACCGTACACTAAGGAGACGTAGGACACCAAGGAACGGGTTCAGTGGATACTGCTATATACCCACAGCTAACCACAAGCACAACAACCAACACCCTACACACCCGACGCACCTACAACACACCACAACACCTACACAGCCCACACGTGATGATAATGTAAAGAGAATCTTTGTCGTGGTAACCCACCGCGACTAAGGGAGTAGCCCGACATAGGAAGGGGTTCGTGATTAATGCTAATACCCCACACACCCGCACACACACCAACACAATAAACACACCACACACCTACCAACACACCCCACACCACACCTCCAGAGCCACACTGATGATAATGTAATGATCAATGTGTGTAAACGTACTCTTAGGGAGGAGTAGGGCACTAGGAGGGTCCGTGCTAATGGCCAACTACCACACACCCCCCCGCAACACAGCACAAACAACCAAAACATCAGACTAAACAACACCCACACACACACTACCAACACACCCCACACACCAAGCCTACCAGCAGGCCCACACATGAAGATCAGCACTAATCGGTAAATTTGACCATATGGTGAGTGTAAAACGTACATTAAGCGAGAGTAGGGGACCCCTCGGAAAGGGTTCCGTGATAATGGCTAATACCCCACACACCATCCCAGCACAGGAACAACCAACACAATAACCACACGCCACACACACCTCAACACCCCACACACACCTGCCACAGCCCACACATGAGATAATGTAACGGACAATGTAGTGTAAACGTACTACGGGAGGAGTGGAACTAGGAAGGGTTACGTGATAATGCTAATACCCACACACACCAGCACAACAACCAACACAATAACACACCCACACACCTACCAACACACCCACACACACCTACCACAGCCCACACATGATGATAATGTAAATGACAATGTAGTGTAAACGTACTTAAGGAGAGTAGGACACTAGGAAGGGTTACGTGATAATGCTAATACCCACACACACCAGCACAACAACCAACACAATAACACACCCACACACCTACCAACACACCCACACACACCTACCACAGCCCACACATGATGATAATGTAAATGACAATGTAGTGTAAACGTACTTAAGGAGAGTAGGACACTAGGAAGGGTTACGTGATAATGCTAATACCCACACACACCAGCACAACAACCAACACAATAACACACCCACACACCTACCAACACACCCACACACACCTACCACAGCCCACACATGATGATAATGTAAATGACAATGTAGTGTAAACGTACTTAAGGAGAGTAGGGCACTAGGAAGGGTTCCGTGATAATGCTAATACCCACACACACCAGCACAACAACCAACACAATAACACACCCACACACCTACCAACACACCCACACACACCTACCACAGCCCACACATGATGATAATGTAAAATGAGAAAATGGAGTGGTAAAGTACTTGAAGACACGACGACGCAGCACGGACAAATAGGATAGAGGGGATTACGGGATAATTGGCTAATCCCCACAAGCAAAAAAGCACACAACCCACCACAATCAACACACGCTCGACACTACCTACCAATCATCACCAGACACACGCTACCACAGCCCACACATGATGATAATGTAAATGACAAGTGTAGTGTAAAACGGTACTTAAGGAGAGGTAGGAACGAACTAGGATAGGGTTCCGTTGGATAAATGCTAATACTCCAACACGGACCAGCATAACAGACCCAACCAACACCAATAACCAACACACCCACAACTACCAACAACCCACACACACCTACCACCCTAGCCCACACGATGATGATATAGGTGCACAATGACACAGTGAAGTGTAAACCGCACTAAGGAAGGAGTAGGACACTAGGGAAAGGGTTCCGTGATAATGCACATATACCCAAGACACACACCAGCACAACACCAACACATTAACACCACCCACACACAGTACCGACACATCCCAACACACACCCTGGACCACAGCCCACACACATGCTGAAATGTAACTGAACAAATGTAGTGGTAAAACGTACGTTAAGGAGAGTAGTGACCTCGGAAGAGGTGACGGAGGGATATAAGCGTAGAATACCACACCCCCAGCACAACAACCAACATATAATCACAACCCGGCCCCACCCACCTACACGACACCCCCCCACACAGAACACCTACCACAGCCCACCACACGATTATTGATAATGTAAATTGACGCACAATGTATGTGTAAAAGGGGTGTACTTATATGGCGAGCAAGGGACACTAGGAAGGGTTCCGTGTAATGCAATACCCAGACACAACACCAGCACCGAACCACCCACACAATAACACACCCACACAACGCGCAACCACACCACCCGCAACGACCACCCTACCACATAGGCTCAACTCACATGATTGCACGATCATAGTATTTAAGTGACCCAAATGTGAGTCGTAAAAGTACCGTACAGGATAGACGTGAAGGAGGGACAACTAGGAACGAGGTGTTGTGATTAAAATGTATACTATCACCCAACACAACACCCCGAGACACAACAACCACACAATAACACACCCCACAATCACCATTGGACACCATAATAGCACGTCGCAGCACACACACACACTACCACCAGCCAGCATGCCCATGAGATGATGATAATGTAAAATGACCAATGTAGTGAAACGTACTTAAGGAGAGTAGGGAGGACACTAGGAAGGGTTCCGTGATAAATGCTAATACCCGCACAGCGACAACCAGCTGCCAAGACAACCAACACGCAATAGCAACACACCCACACACCTAACAAACACAGACCACACACACCTACCACAGCCGCACACATGAGTGATAATGGAAATGACAAAGTAGTGTTGTAAACGTACTTAAGGAGAGAGGACATCGGACGGGGCGTGACGTGATTAATTGCTAATACCCACACACCAAGCACAACAAACCAAACAATTAACACACACACACCTTACCAACACACCCACACAACCTACCACAGACCAACATGATGATAATAGTAAATGACAATGTGAAGTGTAAAACGTACGGGAAAGGAGAGTAGGGAACACTAGGAAGGCGTACGGGATAATGCTAAACCACACACACCAGCACAACAACAAACACAATAACACACCCACACACCTACCAACACACCCACACACACCTACCACAGCCCACACATGATGATAATGTAAATGACAATGTAGTGTAAACGTACTTAAGGAGAGTAGGACACAGGAGAGGGTACGTTGATAGTGCTAATACCCATCACCACAACCAGCAACACAAACAAAAACACAAAACACACCCACAACTACCAACACACCCAACACACACCTACCACAGCCCACACATGATGATAATGTAAATGACAATGGAGTGTAAAACGACTTAAGGAGAGTAGGACACTAGGAAGGGTTCCGTGATAATGCTAATACCCACACACACCAGCACAACAACCAACACAATAACACACCCACACACCTACCAACACACCCACACACACCTACCACAGCCCACACATGATGATAATGTAAATGACAATGTTGTAAACGACTTAAGGAGAGTGTAGGGACACTAGGAAGGGTTACGTGGATAAGTAGCAATACCACCACCGACTACGCCAGCACAACAGAATCACCAACAAAATGTAAGCACCCACACACATACACCAACAGACCCCACAGCAGAGACCACTACCACAAGCCCACCAACAGTGATGATAATGAAAGTGACAATGACGGAGAAACGTACTTAAGGAGCGTAGTAGGACACTAGGAAGGGTTTCGTATGATAATGACTGAAAACTGTCACCCCCCACCACAACACCAGCCACAACAACCAAAACCATAAAACACACCCCCAGACACATACACCCTACCAACAACCCACAGCAACCTTAGACCACAGCCCACACATGCTGAATATGTAAAGTAAACAACTTAGTGGTTAACCGTCACTTAAGGAGAGAGGACACTAGGAAGGGTTCCGTAGATAATGTAACTCACCATCAAGACATCACGCCGCACAACAACCAACACAATAAGACACGACCCAACACACCTACCAACACACCACACACACCTACCACAGCCCACACATGATGATAATGTAATGACATGTCGTGTAAACGTACTTAAGGAGAGTAGGACACTAGGAAGGGTTCCGTGATATGCTAATACCCACACACACCAGCACAACAACCAACACAATAACACACCCACACACCTACCAACACACCCACACACACCTACCACAGCCCACACATGATGATAATGTAAATGACAATGTAGGTGTAAACGTACTTAAGGAGAGTAGGACACTAGGAAGGGTTACGTGATAGTGCTATACCCACACACACCAGCACAACAACCAACACAATAACACACCCACACACCTACCAACACACACACACACACTACCACAGCCCACACATGATGATAATGTAAATTGACAATGTAGTGATAAACGTACTTAAGGAGAGTAGGACACTAGGAAGGGTTACGTGATAATGCTAATACCCACACACACCAGCACAACAACCAACACAATAACACACCCACACACCTACCAACACACCCACACACACCTACCACAGCCCTTACATGATGATAATGTAAATGAAATGTAGTGTAAACGTACTTAAGGAGAGTAGGACACTAGGAAGGGTTACGTGATAATGCTAATACCCACACACACCAGCACAACAACCAACACAATAACACACCCACACACCTACCAACACACCCACACACACCTACCACAGCCCACACATGATGATAATGTAAATGACAATGTAGTGTAAACGTACTTAAGGAGAGTAGGACACTAGGAAGGGTTCCGTGATAATGCTAATACCCACACACACCAGCACAACAACCAACACAATAACACACCCACACACCTACCAACACACCCACAACACACTACCACAGCCCCACACATGATGATATGTAAATGACAATGTAGTGTAAACGTACTTAAGGAGAGTAGGACACTAGGAAGGGTACGTGATAATGCTAATACCCACACACACCAGCACAACAACCAACACAATAACACACCCACACACCTACCAACACACCCACACACACCTACCACAGCCCACACATGATGATAATGTAAATGACAATGTAGTGTAAACGTACTTAAGGAGAGTAGGACACTAGGAAGGGTTCCGTGATAATGCTAACACCCACACACACCTACCAGCACAACAACCAACACAATAACACACCCACACCTACCACAGCTCACACCCACACATGATGGCAATGCAAGTGACAATGTAATGTAAACTTACCTCAGGGGAGTAGGACACTAGGAAGGGTTCGGTGCTAATGCTAACACCCACACACATCTACCAGCACACCAACCAACACAATAACACACCCACACCTCCCACAGCTCACACCCACACATGATGGCAATATAAGTGACAATGTCAGGACAATCCTGGACAATGTCATGTAAACTTACCTCAGGGGAGTAGGACACTAGGAAGGGTTCGGTGCCGGTTGGCGTGGGGCTCACATACGAGAAGACCGATCCAAACACCTGGCATGGGGTATAGGGTTTAGGGTTTAGAGATTAGGGTTTAGGGTTTAGGGCTCACATACGAGAAGACCGATCCAAACACCTGGCATGGGGTATAGGGTTTAGGGTTTAGAGATTAGGGTATAGGGTTTAAGGCTCACATATGAGAAGACCGATCCAAACACCTGGCATGGGGTATAGGATTTAGGGTTTAGGGCTCACATAAGATAAGACCGATCCAAACACCTGGCACGGGGTTTAGGGTTTAGGGCTCACATGTAGGAAGACCGATACCTATACAACGTATCACATTTGTGAACTACTGTAGATGGTGGGTTTTAAGCTACACATTTCAGCTACAAACGTCAGCTACATCGCCAGATCATGGTAAAGAATCCTACTGTCAAGAATCACAGCTGATTCTTTGGCTCAGAATGTTCAGCTACAGAGTTCAGCTACAGACGTCAGCTACATCGTCAGATCAAGGTAAAGAATCCTACTGTCGAGAATCACAGCTGATTCTTTGTCTCAGAATGTTCAGCTACAGAGTTCAGCTACAAACGTCAGCTACATCGCCAGATTAAGGTAAATAATTCCACTGTCAAGAATCACAGCTGATTCTTTGTCTCAGAATGTTCAGCTACAGAGTTCAGCTACAAACGTCAGCTACATCGCCAGATCAAGGTAAAGAATTCTACTGTCAAGTCTTGCAGCTCATTCTTTGTGTCAGAATGTTCAGCTACATAGTTCAGCTACGTGTAGCTATCGTACTATGTTTAGCTGCAAAGTTGAAACAAGGTAAAAGATCCTCCAGACACATGTCACACCTCATTCTTAGTGTCAGAGAGATCAACTACAAAGACAAGCTACAAAGATCAGCTACACAAATCAGCTACACATCTAAGGTACACCTGTCGCAGCTCATTCTTAGTCTCGTAGAGATTTGCTACAAAGAAAAGCTACAAAGATTAGCTACACATATCATCTACACAGATCAGCTACAGTTTAGGTACACCTGTCAAACCTGTCGCAGCTCATTCTTAGTCTCGGAGAGATCAGCTTTGAAGGCAAGCTACAAAGAGCAGCTACACAGTTTAGGTACAACTGTCACACCTGCCGCAGCTCATTCTTTGTCTCGGAGACATAAGCTACAAAGACAAGCTACAAAGATTAGCTACAAAGATCAGCTACACAGTTTAGGTACACCTGTCACACCTGTCGCAGCTCATTCTTTGTCTCTGAGAGATCAGCTACAAAGACAAGCTACAAAGATCAGCTACACAGTTTAGGTACACCTGTCACACCTGTCGCAGCTCATTCTTTGTCTCGGAGAGATCAGCTACGAAGATCAGCCACACTTTTTAGGTACATCTGTCACACCTGTCGCAGCTCATTCTTCGTCTCAAGGTCAGCTACAAAGATTAGCCACACAGTTTAAGTACACCTGACACACCTGTTGCAACTCATTCTTTGACTCGGAGAGATCAGCTACAAAGACAAGCTACAAAGATCAGCTACACATTTTAGGGACTCTTGTCACACCTGT
Source organism: Chlamydomonas sp. ICE-L (assembly GCA_013435795.1). NCBI lineage: Eukaryota > Viridiplantae > Chlorophyta > Chlorophyceae > Chlamydomonadales > Chlamydomonadaceae > Chlamydomonas > Chlamydomonas sp. ICE-L. Next base: position 1,602,879 of record JACBWV010000610.1, read on the forward strand.
CGCAGCTCATTCTTAGTCTCAGGGTCAGCAGGGAGCTCTTTCACAAAAGTGTTGTCAAACTTGAGGCCCTGTAAATGGCATCACAAGTGGCGTGGCTTGAAATAGTGTGGGGTAGGGTAGGAGGGTGCACAAGCAAACTTATGAGTTGTCGAATGTGAGGCCCTGTAAATATCTTCACAAGTGGCGTGGTTTGATGTGGTGTGGGGTGGGGTAGGAGGGTGCACAAGTGCAGCAGACTTATGAGTTGTCGAATGTAGGGCCCTGTAAATGGCATCGCGCGTGGCGTGGCTTGATATGGTGTGGAGTGGGGTGATCAGGTGCACCAGTGTAGCACACTAACATGTTCTCAAACTTGAGGCCCTGATAATATCTTCACAAGCAGCGTGGCTTGATATGGTGTGGAGTGGGGTGATCAGGTGCACCAGTGTGACACAGTAACATGTTCTCAAACTTGAGGCTCTGTAAATGGCACCGCAAGTGGCGTGGCTTGTAATAGTGTGGGGTGGGGTAGGAGGGTGCACAAGCAAACTTATGAGGTGTCGAATGTGAGGCCCTGTAAATATCTTCACAAGTGGCGTGGTTAGACGTGGTGTGGGGTGGGGTAGGAGGGTGCACAAGTGCAGCAGACTTATGAGTTGTCGAACGTGAGGCCCTGTAAATGGCATCGCACGTGGCGTGGCTTGATATGGTGTGGAGTGGGGTGATCAGGTGCACCAGTGTAGCACACTAACATGTTCTCAAACTTGAGGCCCTGATAATATCTTCACAAGCAGCGTGGCTTGATATGGTGTAGAGTGGGGTGATCAGGTGCACCAGTGTGACACAGTAACATGTTCTCAAACTTGAGGCCCTGTAAATGGCACCGCAAGTGGCGTGGCTTTGAAATAGTGTGGGGTGGGGTAGGAGGGTGCACAAGCAACTTATGAGTTGTCGAATGTGAGGCCCTGTAAATATCTTCACAAGTGGCGTGGTTGATGTGGTGTGGGGGTGGGGGTAGGAGGGTGCACAAGTGCAGCAGACTATGAGTTGTCGAACGTGAGGCCCTGTAAATGGCATTGCACGTGGCGTGGCTTGATATGGTGTGGAGTGGGGTGATCAGGTGCACCAGTGTAGCACACTAACATGTTCTCAAACTTGAGGCCCTGATAATATCTTCACAAGCAGCGGGGCTTGATATGGTGTGGAGTGGGGTGATCAGGTGCACCAGTGTGACACAGTAACATGTTCTCAAACTTGAGGCCCTGTAAATTGCACCGCAAGTGGCGTGGCTTGAAATAGTGTGGGGTGGGGTAGGAGGGTGCACAAGCAAACTTATGAGTTGTCGAATGTGAGGCCCTGTAAATATCTTCACAAGTGGCGTGGTTTGATGTGGTGTGGGGTGGGGTAGGAGGGTGCACAAGTGCAGCAGACTTATGAGTTGTCGAACGTGAGGCCCTGTAAATGGCATCGCACGTGGCGTGGCTTGATATGGTGTGGAGTGGGGTGATCAGGTGCACCAGTGTGACACAGTAACATGTTCTCAAACTTGAGGCCCTGTAAATGGCACCGCAAGTGGCGTGGCTTGAAATAGTGTGGGGTGGGGTAGAGGGTGCACAAGCAAACTTATGAGTTGTCGAATGTGAGGCCCTGTAAATATCTTCACAAGTGGCGTGGTTTGATGTGGTGTGGGGTGGGGTAGGAGGGTGCACAAGTGCAGCAGACTTATGAGTTGTCGAACGTGAGGCCCTGTAAATGGCATCGCACGTGGCGTGGCTTGAAATGGTGTGGAGTGGGGTGATCAGGTGCACCAGTGTAGCACACTAACATGTTCTCAAACTTGAGGCCCTGATAATATCTTCACAAGCAGCGTGGCTTGATATGGTGTGGAGTGGGGTGATCAGGTGCACCAGTGTGACACAGTAACATGTTCTCAAACTTGAGGCCCTGTAAATGGCACCGCAAGTGGCGTGGCTTGAAATAGTGTGGGGTGGGGTAGGAGGGTGCACAAGCAAACTTATGAGTTGTCGAATGTGAGGCCCTGTAAATACTTCACAAGTGGCGTGGTTTGATGTGGTGTGGGGTGGGGTAGGAGGGTGCACAAGTGCAGCAGACTTATGAGTTGTCGAACGTGAGGCCCTGTAAATGGCATCGCACGTGGCGTGGCTTGATATGGTGTGGAGTGGGGTGATCAGGTGCACAGTGTAGCACACTAACATGTTCTCAAACTTGAGGCCCTGATAATATCTTCACAAGCAGCGTGGCTTGATATGGTGTGGAGTGGGGTGATCAGGTGCACCAGTGTGACACAGTAACATGTTCTCAAACTTGAGGCCCTGTAAATGGCACCGCAAGTGGCGTGGCTTGAAATAGTGTGGGGTGGGGTAGGAGGGTGCACAAGCAAACTTATGAGTTGTCGAATGTGAGGCCCTGTAAATATCTTCACAAGTGGCGTGGTTTGATGTGGTGTGGGGTGGGGTAGGAGGGTGCACAAGTGCAGCAGACTTATGAGTTGTCGAACGTGAGGCCCTGTAAATGGCATCGCACGTGGCGTGGCTTGATATGGTGTGGAGTGGGGTGATCAGGTGCACCAGTGTAGCACACTAACATGTTCTCAAACTTGAGGCCCTGATAATATCTTCACAAGCAGCGTGGCTTGATATGGTGTGGAGTGGGGTGATCAGGTGCACCAGTGTGACACAGTAACATGTTCTCAAACTTGAGGCCCTGTAAATGGCACCGCAAGTGGCGTGGCTTGAAATAGTGTGGGGTGGGGTAGGAGGGTGCACAAGCAAACTTATGAGTTGTCGAATGTGAGGCCCTGTAAATATCTTCACAAGTGGCGTGGTTTGATGTGGTGTGGGGTGGGGTAGGAGGGTGCACAAGTGCAGCAGACTTATGAGTTGTCGAACGTGAGGCCCTGTAAATGGCATCGCACGTGGCGTGGCTTGATATGGTGTGGAGGGGGTGATCAGGTGCACCAGTGTAGCACACTAACATGTTCTCAAACTTGAGGCCCTGATAATATCTTCACAAGCAGCGTGGCTTGATATGGTGTGGAGTGGGGTGATCAGGTGCACCAGTGTGACACAGTAACATGTTCTCAAACTTGAGGCCCTGTAAATGGCACCGCAAGTGGCGTGGCTTGAAATAGTGTGGGGTGGGGGTAGGATGGTGCACAAGCAAACTTATGAGGTTGTCGAATGTGAGGCCCTGTAAATATCTTCACAAGTGGCGTGGTTTGATGTGGTGTGGGGTGGGGTAGGAGGGTGCACAAGTGCAGCAGACTTATGAGTTGTCGAACGTGAGGCCCTGTAAATGGCATCGCACGTGGCGTGGCTTGATATGGTGTGGAGTGGGGTGATCAGGTGCACCAGTGTAGCACACTAACATGTTCTCAAACTTGAGGCCCTGATAATATCTTCACAAGCAGCGTGGCTTGATATGGTGTGGAGTGGGGTGATCAGGTGCACCAGTGTGACACAGTAACATGTTCTCTCAAACTTGAGGCCCTGTAAATGGCACCGCAAGTGGCGTGGCTTGAAATAGTGTGGGGTGGGGTAGGAGGGTGCACAAGCAAACTTATGAGTTGTCGAATGTGAGGCCCTGTAAATATCTTCACAAGTTGGCGTGGTTTGATGTGGTGTGGGGTGGGGTAGGAGGGTGCACAAGTGCAGCAGACTTATGAGTTGTCGAACGTGAGGCCCTGTAAATGGCATCGCACGTGGGCGTGGCTTGATATGGTGTGGAGTGGGGTGATCAGGTGCACCAGTGTAGCACACTAACATGTTCTCAAACTTGAGGCCCTGATAATATCTTCACAAGCAGCGTGGCTGATATGGTGTGGAGTGGGGTGATCAGGTGCACCAGGTGTGACACAGTAACATGTTTCTCAAACTTGAGGCCCTGTAAATGCACCGCAAGTGGCGTGGCTTGAAATAGTGTGGGGGGGGTAGGAGGGTGCACAAGCAAACTTATGAGTTGTCGAATGTGAGGCCCTGTAAATATCTTCACAAGTGGCGTGGTTTGATGTGGTGTGGGGTGGGGTAGGAGGTGCACAAGTGCAGCAGACTTATGAGTTGTCGAACGTGAGGCCCTGTAAATGGCATCGCACGTGGCGTGGCTTGATATGGTGTGGAGGGGGTGATCAGGTGCACCAGTGTAGCACACTAACATGTTTCTCAAACTTGAGGCCCTGATAATATCTTCACAAGCAGCGTGGCTTGATATGGTGTGGAGTGGGGTGATCAGGTGCACCAGTGTGACACAGTAACATGTTCTCAAACTTGAGGCCCTGGTAAATGGCACCGCAAGTTGCGTGCTTGAAATAGTGTGGGGTGGGGTAGGAGGGTGCACAAGCAAACTTATGAGTTGTCGAATGTGAGGCCCTGTAATATCTTCACAAGTGGCGTGGTTTGATGTGGTGTGGGGTGGGGTAGGAGGGTGCACAAGTGCAGCAGACTTATGAGTTGTCGAACGTGAGGCCCTGTAATGGCATCGCACGTGGCGTGGCTGATATGGTGTGGGAGTGGGGTGATCAGGTGCACCAGTGTAGCACACTAACATGTTCTCAAACTTGAGGCCCTGATAATATCTTCACAAGCAGCGTGGCTTGATATGGTGTGGAGTGGGGTGATCAGGGTGCACCAGTGTGACACAGTAACATGTTCTCAAACTTGAGGCCCTGTAAATGGCACCGCAAGTGGCGTGGCTTGAAATAGTGGTGGGGTGGGGTAGGAGGGTGCCCAAGCAACCTTATGAGTTGTCGAATGTGAGGCCCTGTAAATATCTTCACAAGTGGCGTGGTTTGATGTGGTGTGGGGGTGGGGTAGGAGGGTGCACAATGTGCAGCAGACTTATGAGTTGTCGAAACGTGAGGCCCTGTAAATGGCATCGCACGTGGCGTGGCTTGATATGGTGTGGAGGGGGGGTGATCAGGTGCACCAGTGTAGCCACACTACCAGAACATGTTCTCGAAACTTGAGGCCCTGATAATATCTTCACAAGCAGCGTGGCTTGATATGGTGTGGAGTGGGGTGATCAGGTGCACCAGTGTGACACAGTAACATGTTCTCAAACTTGAGGCCCTGTAAATGGCACCGCAAGTGGCGTGGCTTGAAATAGTGTGGGGTGGGGTAGGAGGGTGCACAAGCAAACTTATGAGTTGTCGAATGTGAGGCCCTGTAAATATCTTCACAAGTGGCGTGGTTTGATGTGGTGTGGGGTGGGGTAGGAGGGTGCACAAGTGCAGCAGACTTATGAGTTGTCGAACGTGAGGCCCTGTAAATGGCATCGCACGTGGCGTGGCTTGATATGGTGTGGGATTTGGGTATCAGGTGCACCATGTAGCACACTAACATGTTCTCAAAACTGAAGGCACCTGATATATCCTTTCACAAGCGCGTGGCTTGATATGGTGTGATGGGGTGATCAGGTGCACCATGTGACACAAGAAACAGGTTCTCAACTTGAGGCCCTGTAAAGGCACCGGCAAGTGGGTGGCTTTGAAATAGTGTGGTGTGGGGTAGGGGGTGCACAAGCAAACTTATGAGTTGTCGAATGGTTAGGCCCTGTAAATGCTTCACAATGCGTGGTTTGATGTGGGGTGGGTGGGGTAGGAGGGTCCAAGTGCAGCAGACTTATGATTTGTCGAACGTTGGAGGCCGTGTAAATGGCATCGCACGTGGCGGGCTTGATAGGTGTGTAGTGGGGGGGTATCATGTTGCACCAGGTAGCACACTAACATGTTCTAACTTGGGCCCCTGATAATATCTTCACAAGCACGTGGCTTGATCTGGTTGGGTGGGGTAGAAGATTCACGTGTTGACACCGTAACATGTTCTCCTCACTTGAGGCCCTGTAAATGCACTTGCAAGTGGAGTGTGCTTGTATCGGTGGGTGGGGGTGAGAGGGTTTGGCCAAGTGTACCATACTTATGATTGTCAAACTGAGGCCCTGTAACCGTGACATCGCAATGGCGTGTCTGATATGGTGTTGGGGTGGGGGGGGGGGTGGAGGGTGAGAGGGTTCACCAGTGTAGCACAGTAACATGTTCTCAAACTTGACGCCCTCTTAATGGCATGGCAAGTGGCGTGGCTTGATATGGTGTGGTGTGGGGGATGAGGGTGCACAAGTGTAACACACTTATAAGTTGTCGAACGTGAGGCCCTGTAAATGGCATCGCAAGTGGCGTGGCTTGATATGGTGTGGTGTGGGGTAAGAGGGTGCACCAGTGTAGCACACTAACAAGTTCTTAAACTTGAGGCCCTGTTAATATCTTCAAAAGTGGCGTGGCTTGATATGGTGTGGGGTGAGGTGAGAAGGTGCACGGGTGTAACACAGTAACACGTTCTCAAACTTGAGGCCCTGTTAATATCTTCAAAAGTGGCGTGGCTTGATATGGTGTGGTGTGGGGTAGGAGGGTACACAAGCAGACTTATGAATTGTCGAACGTGGTGCCCTGTAATATCGTCACCATGTCGTGGCTTGATTGGTGGGGTGGGGTGAGAGGGTGCACAAGTGCTGCACACTTATGAGTTGTCGAACGTGAGGCCCTGTAAATGGCATCGCAAGTGGCGTGGCTTGATATGGTGTGGCGTGGGGTGAGAGGGTGCAGAAGTGTAGCATACTAACGTATTCTCAAACATGAAATTCTCAAACTGTGAATGGCATCGCAAGTGGCATGTTGATATGGGGTGGGGTGAGAAGGGAGGACGGTTGATGGTGGGTAAGCTCATGGAGTAAATACGTTGGTTGTGGGTGTCAGGGTTGAGGCTGTGGGGTAGGGTGGGAGCTGCAACCACCTAGGGATGTGGGACGGGTGTGGTGTGTGCAGTAGGGTAAGGGGGGGGGGGGGGGGGGGGGGGGGGGGGGGTGATGTGCGTGTTGGATGGCTTGGGTGGGGGTGCGGGGCGGGGGGGTTGGTGGGGTGGGGTGGGGGGCAGGGGGGTGGGGGGGGGGGGGGGGGGGGGGGAGGCAGGGAGTAAGATTTCCAGCTGTGGGCTCAGGTGGGAGCTGTGGGGTGGAATGGAGCAGCAAACGACCATTGGTTGTGGGATGAGGGGGATGGGGAGGGGTGTGGGGAGGTGGGGGGGGCATAGAGTGAGTATGACAGTTGTTGATTCAGGGTGGGAGCCTGTGGGGGGGAGTGGGAGGTTGGGGACATTGTGAAAACCAGTTGGTGCAAATATCCAAAACAGTATATATCTTATGATGTTGACCAAGCGATAATGCTATCATATGCTATCATAGAAATTGCATTATAAAATCTTTATATAATAGGGTAACTTATCTAGTCAACTGCCGCCATCATATGATATTTCTATTGCTGTTTTCCTCCTTACCTATTATGTATGTAGTGGGTTGGGATGAGGGGGGGGGGGGGGGGTGGGGGGGGGGGGGGGGGGGGGGGGTTGCGTTTGGGGGCGGTTGGGGTTAGGGTGGCGGGTTGGGCGTTTGAAGGGGTTTGGGGGGGGGCATGGAGTCAGTAATCCAGTTGTCGTCTCGGGTGTGATAGGAATTTAGGGTGGGGTGGTTGATTTGGGATCATGGGCAGCAGCTCTGGTTGGGTAAGCGTGAAATATGTTGAGGAGTGGGGTGAGGGGGGGTTTGGTGAGTGATAATGTGTGATGTGTTGTAGTGGGTGTTGTGTGGGTGTTCTTGTGTGTTAGGTGTGGGGTGTGTGTGTGGCTGGTGTGTGTGGGGTGTATTGTGGGATTGTTTTTTGGGAGTCGTGATGGTTATTGTGTGATTGTGCCAATATAGTAGGGGGCCGCAGCACAGGGGTCCTGTGGGGTCCCGGGCCCGGGGGTCCTGAGTTGCTCGTGGCAATTGGTTTTATTTCATTGCACGGCTTTGACAACAAGTGCTTTTTAATTTACACCAATGCAGCTTGCCTCGAGTGCTATTCCTTTGGCCGGTGCGCTTTTGGCCATGGCGGACGTTGAAACACAGCGATGTGGAGACCTGCTGTGGGCAGGCTGCGATTGGCGGAAGTACTAGAGGGATACATTAGCAATTTAGCGCCAGAATTGTTGTGAGGGGCATCTCTATGGCTCAACGGATGGCGATGGCAGAGGGCATGAGGTCGTCCTGCAATTGTTCGTGCTTTGGTCGGACCCCTTTACCAAACTCCAGTGGAGAAACCTGGTGCCCAATCTGCGCCTCCAGGATTAGGACGATGCAGGCGTATGCAGTTTCGAAACAACTGCTCCAACAGGACGACGCGCTAGTGAAGCGATTCATCGTTCGACTCCGTAAACGTTGTACCAAAATGTTCAAAGCAATCAGTCAGATAGGTGCGCTCTCGGAAACGGGCAACTGATTTCACGCCAACCGGTGTTGCAATGCCTAATCCCGATGCGAGCGTATCTCCATTGTCATTTTCCTGCGATAACCTGTTATGATGATAGGCTCCAGAGGCTCCGAAACATCTGTTTTCCTCTTCTTGTCGAACAGCCCATGCCGTCGCTCTGCGCTACAGCTAATACAGGACACATGCACTAGCTGGATAAAACCAAGCACTCGTGCTTTCCCCCTGACAACCTGATATTTTCGAACATGCACCCATCGCCTACGTGCCTCCTTCGCAGGTGGGCGCTAGGCACGATACCCTGCCCCCGACGGGCACGGATTTTAGCAAATTCCTCTGCGTTACACCATCCCTAGGGTACTCGCTGTTGTGACCCTCGCCGGAGTGCTCTCTTACTCGATCCCTCGCTTCTTCTGGAAGCTAAACCCACCTAGGAACCCGAATGGCGAAGGCGGCGACAAGTTCAAGGGCCATAGCGGTGACGTTAAACTTGCAGCCTCCGGGAATTTGGGAGGGTAACATCCCCTTGTAATCCGTCCAGTCAACACCTCCTAGCATCCTCCTTCCCCCTCTATGTCAAGCCCCTGACCCCATATTTAAGCCTTAAGTACGGTGGAAAAATGAAGTAGGGCTGACTACAGTATGAAGACCACTGCACCCCTCTCTTGAGTAACATGTTACAAGTACAATATTAATGCTACTGCAGCACACTCCTGCGAATCATGCACAGTACAAACACCACTGACATATCCCCCTGGGTACCATGCACGATACAGACACCACTGAGACTACTCACGTTGCCATGCGTGATTACAACAATGTTCCCACCACGCCTAAGCTACCTGGGAACATGCACGTACAAACACAATGCAGCATAATCCTGAGTACACAGTGCAGTTCATGACAATATCCCACACTGCAAAACGCATCGATATCAAAGGAAACTGCTAAGTTAGTCAATACTGAGTGAATGATCAGATAGTGAATGTTAGTTAGTATTAAACGGGCGAGCTGTCTCACCAGAATTTTGAATGTATTCAAGAAACTAATATTATTGTGACACCAAGGTGTGACACCAAAATAATAATACCGTACGGACAGGAAAAATTAACGTTTCTAAAATTTGACAGTCGTTTCGAGGGGTTTGTATACGTAATGCTCTCAAAATTAACGTAGTTTTAATTGACGGGGGAGCACCGTCAAATAGTGGCGTCGGTGGATATTACACACACGACCAATCGTAAATCGGTTTTTTAGCCGAAATTAGGTGCATCACTAGGATGGACATATCTCACTGCTCAGTGGGCCCAAACTCTACACTTTCAGTGATCGCGATCCCTGGGCCTGCCTGCATCCGTCTGCATATTCAGCTGCTCATCTGCCAAAATAATGCGTGTTCTGGAGCAGGACCTTTAACCACTTCCTTGGTCCCATTTTTTGAATTAGGGCACACGGAACGGGCTCGGTTAGCGGCGGGTACACGGCTGATAGGGGGTTCAAAAAGAAACAGAAGGCCAATAGTGGGCACTAGTGATAGGAGTCAACCTCGTGTGCCTTGGGGTGAAGGTTATACAGGACCACGGTATGTGCAATTGTAGCCGAGGAAATCCCTTTAGTAGAAAAACTTACCTTGATCCTTCTAGGTCGCTGAGCAAAAGGAACATCCCCCCCCCCCTTCCCCCTCTCCTCCCCCCCCCCCCCCTTAGCGTTATGCTCTGTTTCTGACATTGTCTGAGCCAGCGATGATTTAGGCTTAATGAAAACGATGAAGTCTCATTATAGATTTCACAGTAGTACGGGGGTAGTGTAGCTGCTGAACAGATGTTGGGATCATGCAGTATTATCTGAACCCTCCTTGCTGGTCCTAGAACAGTGGTGCCCTAATCTTGTCCATGAACCATGAACCGTGTAACATGATGAGTATCAAAGTTCAGTTGCCTAAATGGATTTTATTAAACAGGAAAAACGTCAAACGTGTAACGTCATTTATATTTTTCTATTAAAACAAATGTCCAATGTGAATCCGTTCTTAATTTTATAATAAAACCAAAAAAGCCATTGTTAATTGTGAGAAGCAGTCGTAAAATAAACGTTTAAACGTGACTGATTTTATCCCAGAGAAAGATAGTTTGACGTTTGTATGATTGACGGGTTTAATTTTAAAAGAATACATAATGCCTACGGAAGGTTTCTACTTGAACATGTACACTGGTTCATTGCCGGTCAGCAAACGGTGAGCAGGCCATTTTGCTTTCTGGTTAAGATGGCTAGTAGCAGTAGCGACAATTCCTGGCCGGAGGCATGCAGGCCTGTAGCCCGTTTTTCAAGTTACACGCTCGAACAACGTGTCGTCAGCAAGCCATAGTATAGTTGGAACGACTTAAATATCAACACCACAAGTTCTCCTGGGAATCAGCTGTTCTGCACTTAGTACCACGTCAAATTGAATGCATCCAAAAATGCGATTAGCAGCTGGGGTTACTGGGCTGTGAGGCTGTTACAGTCAGGGCGCAATGCTTCCAACTGGTTTTTTGTATGGAACGGTGATCAACACTTGGAGTGAGATATGAGGGCCGGTCAATGGCCAGCATCTTGTGAAAGGGTCTTCCAATTCTCATGCTTTTCGTCTGAGGTCTGGCTTCTAACTACTAACCTCTCCGAAGGAACCCCAGAGTTGCAGGAAGTTTCACGCCCGTTGGGCGAACTATTTGTGCTTGTCGTGGCCGAGGGGTGTGGTCGAGGGGTTGCGAGCGGCCTAGCTCTCGAGCTTCGGCGGCAACCCGGTTCAATTGGGTTGGGCGGTGATATTGTCCAGGGTTTGAGGCGTTTTAAGAGGTTCGCAAACGCCCTTAGGGGATCTTTGCGAGGGGTTAGCCATGAGATCTGCGGAAATCTCAGGCGAGCGCGCGAGTTGAGCCCACTAGGCGCAGGCACACAAGTCCGCGAAGGTGGCCGGCAGGCGCAAGGCGGCAGGTCCCAAGGGGTGAGTAAGCCCTAGGCCATAAGCCTTATCCCTATTTCGCGCACCCTGATTAAGGGTGGAGGTTTTTTTGGCGCGAGCGCGGAACTATAATATACGCTCCGATTGAAGTTGATCCGTCAAATGATAAAACGTTAAAATTTTTGCCAGATGGTGGTAGTAATATGAGTTTTTGAAAACAATTTCTTGAAGTTGCAGTCCCTAATCAGGAACATGTAACCATGCTGCTGGCCTGCCAATAAAAACCCATCGCATCAACCCCCCCATTCCCACCAAACCATGGCACAAAGCACATAAAAACCCACATCCCACCTTCCCTGCAACCACTAGGGTCGGACCTACTGACACGCATTTGACCCAACCCTGACCACCCCTAACACCATGCACCGCCAGTATTAAAGTCCTACTACTGTTCACGATGAACGTTGCCATTCCATCCTCCATGGCGACGCATTGGCACTGGTAAACTAGTGCGCAATTGACTAGGCGCTTCTTTGTCAGGTGGTGTAGGGGAAGGGCAGTAGCCACTGGAGGGAGTAACGGTCGCTCAATTGGCGATGCGTACGGTGTGCCCTTCCCCGACCCATACCCCCCAAGCCAAAACAGAAATAGGTGTCCTACCCCTCCCTTAGCCCTCCCTCTCGTAAGCCAAAAATAACACAAGCAAAATTTTCACACTCCTTTGTGACTGAAACCCTCACCCGGGGAACGTGAACTTGGTACATGACTGCAGCCAGCAGTTTGGATGCTCGCCCTCATCCGCGACAGGAAAATTAATACCATACCATCAACAACCCATATGCAACACTAAAACACAAGCATATACGTACCCCATACGCATGGAAAGGAGATGAGACAGGGAGAGGCACAGTAGGGGGCGGACACGGACCCAGCAGGGAGACGGGGAGGCAGACCAAGCTGAGACAGACGCACAGACAACAGCCAGAAGACAGACACAAAGACAGCGAAGAAGAGAAGGGACAACGAGAAGAGACAGACCACACCCCAAACCACCAAAACAGACCCGACACAACCGTACCCCCAGGCAGACCCCAACCCGACACCCCAGCCCAGGGACCCTAGGACAAAAGCCCCGAACGCCAAGCCCAAACCCCAAACCCCAACGACCCCCCAAATCCCCTCGAAACCATCCCCTACTACAGGCCCGACGCCCAACCCGACCCCAACACGACCCCTCCTACCCATAACGTGCCCTCATCTATCCCAGACCCCACGCCCTCCCCCCACATTTCTTTGTTGGAGGGAAACCATACGATGGAATTGCGCCATTACCGCTTGGGGGGTGGCCGCCCGGGGGTAGCGAGTACCCTAAGATGTGACATCGAGGGCATACCAACCCCTACCCTACCAGTCCCTACCCCTCATACCCCTGCCCACCACATCCTACCCCTGCCCTACCTAGTCCCCTACCCGATACCTACCCTCGTCCCTACCCAAACCCTACCCCACTTTACCCGCCCACCCCCAATCCCTACCCATCCCCTACCCCCGCTTGCTCCCGTTCCTGCCCCATTTGCTCTGTTTTACTTGAAGCCCTCACTAACAAAAGCGACTCTCATCAACTTCCATGGATTATGTCCCCACCCCCCCCAATCACCTCACACACCCAATTCTTCGCAGGACGCACTGGCCATGCCCACCGTGTACGGCAACCCCTTCACCACAAAAAAAAAACATTGCCTGACAGCCATCGGATATTGTACTAAGTTCGTACATCCTCCCCAACCACCCTCACCCCCCGACCCATACCCCGGCAGACACAGGTCCATGCCCCCTCCTGTGTACTTCAAACCCGGACACCATCAAAAACATCCCTACATACCACCTTAGCACTTTACGTTACTAAGTCTACCCCCATCCACCCACCCTCTGCAGACACGGTCCATGCCCCCCCTGGGTACTCTTGAAACACCTTCACCAAACAAGATTTCCCTGGTGGCGTCATTGGCCCTGAGGATGACTGGGTGAGGTCCAAGAAGTAGTTGCCCAGAGGGGTCGGATGATTAGACATGCAACCCAGGAGACTTTTCTAGGTAGCTTGAACTTGGTTACAGCGGTGGGTAGCTAGTTGGACCCATTGTTCAAACTACCTGGACTTGTCCTAGGGTGCTAGAAACAGCTCGCACTAGCTTTTCAAGACAGATCCTTGTTCATGTAATAATAGAGAACTGTTAGCCTTAGTGCCGAGGCGTCAGGTCACGGGGCCGCCACGATTTTTTCATGTCACACCAGTTCGAATTTCGCCTTTTCCCTCTCCATTAGTATCTTGGATTGTAGTGATTGTAGCTAGTTAGGACTTGGACTTGGTTAACCGAGGAAAGTGTCCCCGTCGGCGTGATATTACGTTTTGGATTCTTCCGAGTAGGGTTGCCGCGGGGAGGGGGGGGGGGGGGGGGGGGGCAGAAGAGAGGCTGCCGGACCTCATCTGCGCGTTTAGAACGTTAGCTGAGCAGTAGAGTTGACTTTTCACCCAAAAATAAACGTAATAGGCGTTTAGGGTCCCCAAGTGGTTTTCAGCCAACGCGGGCCCCGCCCAAAGGCTTAACTTCGTATAAATCACGTGTGGGCAACCCTTGAAAGATGTACGCGCTACTTGAATGGCAGCAAAGATATTTGAGTGACCCCCCTTTGATTTCTTAGTACGGTAGGTTAGGTTTAGGGCGATGCTTCAATCGATAGAGTCGTTACACAGTGAAAAGACTGACGGAGCAGAGTAGCTTCACTCGCAACTCGTGCGGCTAAAGCAAAGGAAGGCTCAGGCAGACTGTCTGAGACACGTGCAGGCCATAGCTTCGCTATGGCCGGCCGCCGGCCACCGGGGTCACTGGAGCACCAGACCACTCGTTGGCACTATGCCAACTCGGTCCGAGTCAACCGGACCCTACACTCCCCCCACTTCACGTATTCTGGAACAAGAATCCTGGAATTAGCTGAGGGGCATAAAGAAAATTAGGAGTATAAAGGGCTGCATGGCTATAGAAGCTAGCGGCTCGCAGGAGAGCTCGTGAACATAAATATGGGGACAGGGTTCCAAGGGGGGCAGGGCCGATTAAGAGCGTGATCTTCGATCAATGTCAGTGCTGGATTAGCGAAGGCAGGATGGCCTGTTTTGCAGGGGGAAGACAGCAATCCCCGCCACTAGAGATGGCAAAAGGAAACGGCCTCCCGGGAAAAATCCTTAAGGTCGACGTCCCTCGCTTAGTCAGGTACTCAATCCAAAATGGAGGGAATCCGTGATGGAGGGGACTTCCAACGTCTCGATAAGGTCTCATTCATGCAGTATCTTCAGACCTAATGCTATGGGGCAACTATGAGCTAAGTGATGCCTCAAAGGCTGCATTAGGAGACAGGCTACGGTTGCGAAGAAGCTGCGGAAGTGCCAGGAGGCTTGGCATGATTCTCATGGCAGGATGTCGTCGGTGGCTGATGATTCCCACCTAATTGGGGTTTACCTAACTTAGAGATTTGCAGACACTACTGTCGAAGATAGGAGAGGGACACTATAAACAAAGGACAGAGTTACTGAGGCAGTACCAAGGCATCACATAACTTTAGAGTGTTCATGGCTTAAACAAGAAAGATGAGCAATAGACTATAGATATATTTAGGTTCTAGAGGCTGGGGTCATCCATCAGCGTC